>LNAC01000695.1:327605-352174 GCA_002007465.1 Ailurus styani | reverse complement strand
AATACAATGGCACTAAATTCATATCTTTCAATAGTTACTCTGAATGTAAATGGGCTAAATGCCCCAATTAAAAGACACAGGGTATCAGAATGGATAAAAAAAAACAAGACCCATTGATATGCTGTCTACATGAAACTCATTTTGGACCCAAAGACACCTCCAGATTTAAAGTGAGGGGGTGAAAAACAATTTACCATGCTAATAGACATCAAAAGAAAGCTGGGGTGGCAATCCTTATATCAGATAAATTAGATTTTAAGCCAAAGACT
This sequence comes from Ailurus styani, assembly GCA_002007465.1. Lineage (NCBI taxonomy): Eukaryota > Metazoa > Chordata > Mammalia > Carnivora > Ailuridae > Ailurus > Ailurus styani. The sequence goes on along the minus strand of LNAC01000695.1, from coordinate 351,905 downwards.
ATAATAAGAGATGAGGAAGGACACTATATCATACTTAAAAGGTCTGTCCAACAAGAAGATCTAACAATTTTAAATATCTATGCCCCTAACATGGGAGCAGCCAATTATATAAACCAATTAATAACAAAATCAAAGAAACACATTGACAATAATACAATAATAGTAGGGTGATTTAACACCCACCTTACTGAAATGGACAGATCATCTAAGCAGAAGGTCAAGGAAATAAAGGCTTTAAATGACACACTGGACCAGTTGGACATTGCAGATATATTTGGAACATTCCATCCCAAAAAAAGAGGATACACATTCTTTTTTTTTTTTTTAAGATTATTTATTTATTTATTTGACAGAGAGAGAGAGATCACAAGTAGGCAGAGAGGCAGGCAGAGAGAGAGGAGGAAGCAGGCTCTCCACTGAGCAGAGAGCCCAATATGGGCCTCGATCCCAGGACCCTGAGATCATGACCTGAGCTGAAGGCAGAGGCTTTAACCCACTGAGCCACCCAGGCGCCCAAGAGGATACACATTCTTTAGTGCACATGGAACATTCTTTAGAGTAGATCACATCCTGGGTCACAACTCAGGTCTCAACGGATACCAAAAGATTGGTATCATTCCCTGTATATTTTCAGACCATAATGCTCTGAAACTAGGACTCAATCACAAGAGGAAAGTTGGAAAGAACTTAAATGCATGGATGCTAAAGAACATCCTACTAAACAATGAATGGATCAGCCAGAAAATTAAAGAAGAATTTTAAAAATTCATAGAAACAAAAGAAAATGAAAACACAACTGTTCAAAATCTTTGGGACACAGCAAAAGCAGTCCTGAGAGGAAAGTATATAGCAATACAAGTCTTTCTCAAGAAACAAGAAAGGTCTCAAGTACACAACCTAACCCTACACCTAAAGGAGCTAGAGATGCAAAAATTATAAGAACATATTATGAGCAACTATATGCCAACAAATGAGACAATCTGGAAGAAATGGATGCATTCTTGGAAACATATAAATTACCAAAACTGAACCAGGAAGAAATAGAAAACCTGAACAGGCCCATAACCAGCGAGGAAATTGAAGCAGTAACCAAAAATCTTCCAACGAACAAGAGTCCAGGGCCAGATGGCTTCCTGGGGGAATTCTACCAAATGTTTAAAGAAGAATTAATATCTATTCTTCTGAAGCTGCTTCAAAAAATAGAAATGGAAGGAAAACTTCCAAACTCTTTCTGTGAGGCCAGCATTACCTTGATCCCAAAACCAGACAGACTCCATCCACCAAAAAAGAAAATTACAGACCAATATCCCTGATATTGGTTCTTATAATTGTTTCTTCAGTGTTGATTGGTTGATTGATCTTATTATTTCAAAGAACCACCTCCTACTTTCATTGATCTGTTCTGGATTTTTTGTTTTGTTTTTTGTTGTTGTTTTTTTTTGGTTTCTATTTCATTGATTTCTGCTCTGATCTTTATTATTTCTCTTCTCCTGCTGGATGTAGGCTTTCTGTGCTGTTCTTTCTCTAGCAAAAATTCTCACCAAGATACTAGCCAAAAGGATCAAACAGTACATTAAAAGGATTATTCACCATGACCAGGTGGGATTTATCCCTGGGCTGCAAGTGTGGTTCAACATCCGCAAGTCAATCAATGTGATACAATACATTAATAGAAAGGACAAGAACCATATGATCTCTCAAAAGATGCAGAAAAAGCATTTGACAAAGTACAGCATCCTTTCTTGATTAAAATTCTTCACAGAACAGGGATACAGGGAATATAACTCAGTATCTTAAAACCCCACAGTGAATATCATTCTCAAAGGGGAAAAACAGAGCTTTTCCCCTAAAGTCAGGAAAACAGCAGGGATGTCCACTCTCACCACTGTTGTTCAACAAAGTACTAGATGTCTTACCCTCGGCGATCAGACGACAACAACAACAACAACAACAACAACAACAAATAAAAGGCATCTGAATCTCTACACGGTTATCTACTTTTCTCTCTTCCTTGGAACTGTGACTGGAAGCATTTCTGCCCTGCCCCCAGTCCAGGACTCTTTCACAACTACAACCCTCATTGTTTATATATCAGCCTCAGAATCACTTGTTCCTAATGACACAGTATCTCTAGTGCAGTTCCAAATGTCTAAATGCAGCAACAGCCCAAGTGGAAAGCATTAGGACTTTTTCTCAGGTTGGACTGTATTGAAAAGCAAAGTGAATGTGGTCAAACCGAACACCTTCTGGGAGCCATTTTTAGTTAAGTGTATTTTGAAAGTTTAAAGTTTCTCTATCAAGTTAATATTTCATATAATTTCCAAAATTCCAAAAATGGCACATGAATTTCAAGTCTGTATTAGTTCATGTCTGTATTTTACTGTGTACAGTTACATATTTATCTTCTAATGTCACTGATGTCTTCCCTAGGCAGCCTGTGCAGCACTGACTGCTCTGGTTAGGGACCTGTCATTGTTCTTAATGGCTCTTAGTTACAATCAATTTTCCCCTCAGATCTTATGTGCTCCTCAGTGATCCTCTAAGTTGTTTCACAGTTCCTGGAAGGTCTATATTGTGTTGCATATTTCTTAGGCATTTCTCCCAGAGCTAACATAATTAGGACTTGTTAAGATTATTAATNTATTGTGTTGCATATTTCTTAGGCATTTCTCCCAGAGCTAACATAATTAGGACTTGTTAAGATTATTAATAAGTGGGGTGCCTGGGTGGCTCAGTGGGTTAAAGCCTCTGCTTTCAGCTCAGGTCATGATCTCAGGGTCCTGGGATTGAGCCCCGCATCGGGCTCTCTGCTCAGCAGGGAGCCTGCTTCCCCCCCACCTCTGCCTGCCTCTCTGCCTACTTGTGATCTCTCTCTCTGTGTCAAATAAATAAATAAAATCTTTAAAAAAAGATTATTNGCCTCTCTGTCTACTTGTGATCTCTCTCTCTGTCAAATAAATAAATAAAATCTTTAAAAAAAGATTATTAGTAAGTAATTACTGAACATTAGTTTATCATTCTTTCTGAAAGTACCTCAGCAGTGTAGTTCTTCCTATAAATACCAAAACTTCTTTACAAATGTTATTCCTCTGAACCATCTAATAAGCATAAAGCAAAGAGGCAGATAAGGCTCTTTTACAAGGTACTCCCAAAGAAGTTCTAGAAGCTTACCAGTTTTCATAATACATAANGTTTCCATAATACATAGTGAAATTTTCAGCTTAATATATCCTGAAATGTCAAAACTATCAGGATTTTTCAAAGGGTAAAAAAGAAATAACCCATGTTCCTTTCTAACATTTTCAATGTTGAGCAATGGAACCCATAGCAGTTGTCTGAAGCAAAGATTTGGATGAGAACATAATGGAAATCATTTTTTTCTTTCTAACACAATTTAGAAATATTTTCTTCTCATAGTATATGTAGTACATAATACTTAGTTATAAAGTCTTAAAGCACAAACTCCAGTTTGAATATTGAAGAGCTGTGGTCTCTGTTTACATAATTAGAAGAATTTCATAGCTATGTAAGAAGGTTTTTGGCAGTTTGTTTTAGCCAGAACCATTACAAGCATCAAGCATTTCATGAATAATTTAATTTTTAGCATGTGTCCAAAATCCAAATGTAATTATCTTTTATAAACAAAAAGCAGCAAAAGCTTTGATAAAAATTGAAGAATGCACAGCTAATAGAGTTGTGTCTTTATTAGGTAGTCAGAAAAGAACAGTTAGGGAAAGAACATCAGTTGAAGGAGCAAGTGGGAGCTAGTGAGAAGCAGATACACCAGAGGTTAGATTTAAGTCTTTATAACTGGACTAGAAAGGTAGTCAGGAAGTCAGTGAGTCTGATTAGTACTGTATGATTTCAATGTAATCCTGAACACTTGAAGTCTGATTAAATTGAAGGTGGAATCTAAGAAGCAATAGGAGTGAAAAGGACAAAATAAAAAGTAGGAATGATCTGGCAGGAGAAATTCATAAAGGCTGGCTGGGGAAAAAAATGTCCCAAATTGAAGATTCTCTTGATTTTCTAGGTGAGATCAGAAGTGAACTGAAGAAAGCACTTCTTAGTGGGCTAACATAAAAGAGAACATTTTTCTCCCTTTTATTAAGTGTTATTCTGGAACTGAAATAGATCAGGGGAAAAAAGAAAAAGAAGAATCCTAAAGTAATAAAGTGACTAGGTGAATAAATGAATTATTGCTGACTCTTAGAGTGATCTCCAATGTCAAGTGGAAAGATAAGCATATGTATTTTTTAAATTGATTTAACAACAAATGAGATAGAACTTACGGTCTGAATACAACCTAGTTAATTTCAACATCAAGAATTCTTCAGAGGCTTACAACAGGACCCAGGGGCTACAATATATAACATTTGCAATGTCCAGGATACAATTCAAAATCTCTTAACATACACACAACTAGGAAAACAGGATGAACTCTCAAGGGAAAATAACAGTCAACAAATGCCAATCTCAAGAGAGAATTATCAAAGATATTAAGGTCGCTATTGTATCTATGCTTCATAAGATCAGGGAAAATACATTTGATATAAATGAAAGGATACAAATTCTTGACAGAGAAATGGAAAATACAAAAAGGAACCAATTGAAAATTATTCAACTGAGAAATACAGTATCTGAAGTAAAAAAAAAATGACTGGATGGACTCAGTATCAGAATAGAGATGATAAAGAGTCAGTGCACCTGAATATACAATATAAATTATCTAACCTACCAAACAGAGATAAAAGATTGAAAACAAAAAGTCAGAGTGACCGGTGTCTAGAGATAGAATCTAAAGATTTAATATAGTATAATTAGAGTCCCACAGAGAGAAGATAGATTGAAACAGATAAAATATCTTTAGCAAGAATGGTAAAATACTTCCCCAATTTAGTGAAAGGCATACATTTACAGATTCAAGACACTTAGCAAGTTACATATAAACTCAAAGAAAACAATGCAACACAATAACCAAACTTCTAAAATCTAAAGATCACTAAAGAATTCTTGAAAGCAGCCAGAGTAAAAATAAAAGCACACATTACATACAGAGGAACAATGATTCAAGTATCTGTGAATTTCTCATGAGAAACCATAAAGGCCAGAAGACAGCAGAACCACATATTTAATGCACTACAAGAGTTTATCAACCCAGAATTCTACATCCAGTGAAAGTATGAAAATGTCTTTCAAAGATAAAAATAAAAAAAGACATTCTCAGATGAAAGAAAATGAAAAGAATTAATCAAAAGCAGTCCTGTTCATACATTCAGAATACATATAAAAACTTATGACTCAATAATAATATAAATAACCTTATTAAAAAGAAGCACATTTGAACAGATATTTTACACAAAAAATATGAATGGCCAACATGCAGAGGAAAAGATACTCAGCATCATTGGTCATTAAGAATATGCAAATTAAAACCAAAATGGATCTGAGTTCCAGTCCAAGATGGCGACACAGGAAGAACCTGAACTTACCTCCTCCACAGACACACCAAATCTATACCTATTTATAGAGCAATTCCCCCTGAAGAAGAACTGAAGGCTGTCTTAAAAAGTCCTATACAACAAAAGATAAGACAAAGGCAAGAGAGACAAAGACAAGGAAATAAAGGGAACCCCCACCCCTGATAGAGATGTGAACTGCAGTGGGGAAGAATAGCACTGAGGGACCCTGAGCAGATTCATCTCCCCTGGGGCACAGAGGAAAAAAAAAAAGCCATAGTTCAAAAATGCAACTAATATATAAAAGATCTACGCCTGAAAACCTGCCAAATGGCAGGGAGGCTGCTGGAAGTCTAAGTTGAAGGAGTTGGTTAAGAGCCATGGTTTACATTCCCCCTCCACCTTGAGAGGGGGGACTGCAGCAAGGTCTGGAGGCCGTACCTGGCCTGCTGCCTCAGTGAGAACCAGGTCCTAAGCCCACACCAGTCCTACCCATCCCACCAAGGCAGTCCCACAACAGTGCCAAGGGGGAAACCCTTGGGTCGGCACTCACTACAGCTCCAACTGTCATGACAATGTGACACAGGCGCAAAGCACCCTGGAACACCATAGACGCACACCACTTTGGCTTCAGAAGGCTTGCTAGGGCAGCGCACCCCTGGTGGAGAGTGCTCTGGGGCTCCCCAGCTGATGTGTGCTCTGGCTCCAGCCATCCCACCAGGATGCCCCTGTGCAGAATGACTTGGGAACCTCCAGCCTGTGCCCCTCAGTTCCAACTGCCCTGCCAGGGCACCCTTGCACTGACTACCCCAGGACACCCTGGCTTGCACCCACCCCAGCTTTAACTGTGCTAATAGGGCACCCTATACACATAGAGCCTAGGCACAATACCAACTCACACCCGCTTAGCTACAACTGTCCAGCCAGGTCAGCCCCTATGCTGAACACCCCAGTATCCCCTGACCCACACTCAGCCTTGGCTCCAGCTGCTCTGCCACAACATCCTGTGTAAAGAGTCCTGGAACACCCCAATTTTAGCTCTGCTATCCTGCCAAGGTGCCTTCTGCATGCCCCAGGTCTTTCCCAGTCCACACTTGCATCTAACTCAGCCGTAGCTATCCTGTCAGGGTCCCCTCTGCATGGATAGCCCTAGTACTTCCCAGCCCACACGTGCCTCCCCCTCCTGTCACCCTACCAGGGCAACCTTAGTGTGGAGAGCCCCAGAACATCCTCGCTTACACCTATGTCAGCTTTAGCTACCCTGCCAAGATGCCCCCTGCATCCAGAGCCTAAGGAGAATCCAACTTGTACCAACTTTCAGATTCAGCTGTCCTGCCAGAACACCTTCTTCACAGAGAGCCCAGGCACCACATCAACCCACAAGCCATCCTGGCAGGGTGCCCTCTGCATGGAGAGCATGCAACCTTCCAGCTTAAATCCACTTCAGTTTTAGCTCTCCTGCCAGGGTGTCCTCTTCATGTAAACCTCAGGATCCCCTTGCCTGCAACTATACCTGTCCTACCAGGGTGACTTCTGCACACAGACACCCAGGACCCTTCGACTTGTACCCACTTTAGTTACAGCTGCCCTTCCAGGGTGCCCTCTGCACAGAGATCCTCAGGACCCCTGCAGCCTACACCACTTCAGTGCTGGCCATACCACAAAGACAGCCCCAGCACAGACTGCCACATGACTCCTAGCACCCACCAGCCATACCTCTAGCCAGACAGCCAAAGTCACCACGCACACACAATCTACGTAAGGGACAACCATACACAAGATGATTCCTTCAGGTTTAGGAGAAGTAGCTCTTCAGCCTAATTTATAGAAACAAACACAGAAAGTCAAACAAAATGGGGAGACAGAGGAATATGCTCCCAATGAAAGAATAAGACAAAACTTGATAAAAAGAATTAAATGCAACAAAATAAACAATATGCCTGATAAAAAGTTTAAAATAATGATCTTAAAGATTCTCATTGGACAGAAGAGTGGAAGAACTGAGAACTTCAACAGAGACAGAAATATAAAAAAGAACAAATCAACTGAAATTAATAACTGAAATGAAAAATACACTAGAGGGGATCAACAATAGGTTAGCAGATGCAGAAGAACAGATCAGCGATCTGAAAGGGTAAAGGAAAGCACCTCGGCTGAACAGTAAAAAGAAAATTGCAATAAAAAAAATGAGAACAGGTTAAGGGCTCTCTGGAACAACATCAAGTCAACATTTACATTAAAGAAGTCCGAGAAGAAGAAGACACAGAAAAAAGAGCAGAAAATTTATATGAAGAAATAATAGCTGAAAACTACCCTCACCTAGTGAAGGAAATAAACTTCCAGGATCAGGAAGCACAGAGAGTTCCAAACAAAATGAAAGCAAGGAAAAAAAAAAAAAGAAAGAAAGAAAGGAGGTCCACACCAGGATACATAATAATTAAAATATCAAAGGTTAAAGATATAGAGCGAATTTTACAAGTACCAAGAGAGAAGAAACATGCAAAAGAATGAAACTGGACCACTTCTTTACACCATATACAAAAATAAGTATAAAAATAAATGGAGGGGCGCCTGGGTGGCTCAGAGGGTTAAAGCCTCTGCCTTCGGCTCAGGTCATGATCTCAGGGTCCTGGGATCGAGGCCCACATCGGGCTCTCTGCTCGGCAGAGAGCCTGCTTCCTCCTCTCTCTCTGCCTGCCTCTCTGCCTACCTGTGATCTCTCTCTCTCTATCAAATAAATAAATAAAATCTTTAAAAAAAAAAATAAATAAAATAAATGGAGTAAAGACCTAAATGTGAGACCTGAAACCATAAAACTCCCCGAAGGGAACATAGGCAGTAATTCCTTTGACATCAGTCACAGAAACAGGCAACAGAAACATAAGCAAAACTAAACTATTGGGACTACATCAAAATAAAAAGCTTTTGCACAGCAAAGGAAGCCATCAACAAAACAAAAAGACAACCTACTGAGTGGGAGAAAATATTTGTTAAATGATACGTCCAATAAGGGGGTTACTATCCAAAATAGATAAAGAACTTATACAAGCCAATACCAAAAAAAAAAATCCCCAAATAATCCAATCAAAATGAGCAGAGTACCTGAATAGGCATTTTTCCAAAGAAGGCATACAGATGGTGAACAGACAAATGAAAAGATACTCAACACTGCTAATCATCAGGGAAAGCAATTCAAAACCACAATGAGATATCACTTTATACCTGTCAGAGTGGCTATAATCAAAAACACAAGAAAGAACATGTGTTGGCAAGGATATAGAGGAAAAGGAACCCTCATGCAATCCTGGCAGGAATGTAAACTGGTGTGGCCACTGTGGAAAACAGTATGGCATTTCCTCAAAAAATTAAAAATAGAATCAATTACCATATGATCCAGTAATTCCACTAATGGGTATTTACCCAAAGAAAACGAAACAACAACAACAAAAAAAACCCTAATTCATATGATATATGCACCCATATGTTTATTATAGCATCAAGCATCATTTATAATAGCCAAGACATGGAAGCAACCTTAGTGTCCACTGATAAAAGAATGGACCAGAAAGATGTGGGATTGTGTGTGTGTGTGTGTGTGTGTGTGTGTGTGTGTGTGTGTGTGTAACGGAATATTANGTGTGTGTGTGTGTGTGTGTGTGTGTGTGTGTGTGTGTGTGTGTGTGTGTGTGTGTATAACGGAATATCACTCTTCCTTAAAAAAGAATGGGATATAGCCATTTGTTACAACATAGATGGACCTAGAGAGTATTGTGCTAAGTGAAATAAGACAGAAAAAGACAGATAACTTATGTTTTTCACTTAAATGTGAAATCTAAGAAAAAAAGCAAATGAAGAAAAAAAAAAGCAAAATCAGACCTACAAAGAACAAACTGATGGTTGCCATAGGAAAGGGAAGATGAGCAAAATAGATGAAGGGGAGTGAGTAGGAAACACAGGCTTCAGATTAGGAAATGAACAAGTCATGGAATAAAAGGTATGGAATAGGGAATAAAAAGACTTGATGATATTGGAATAGAGTTGTATAGTGATAGACGGTAGCTACACTTGTAGTGAGCATAGCATAACATATAAACTTGTTGAATCATTATGTTGTACACCTCAAACTATGGAAACATTGTGTGTGAACTATACTCAAAAAACAAAAAGAACGCCACAAATTGTCTCATGAGTGCTGTGAATCTAATATATGTATATATCCAACAAGTATTTCTTCATCACATAATGTTAGAATTGAGAATTTTAGAAGTCATTTAGCTTGATCTCTCCTCCAACACAGGCATTTTTTCCATACTTTTCTGACAAATGTTTGCCAGTGAAGATTTAGTTATTTGTAATAATGAGGAACACCTCATGGTGTTGGGGAGTCCATTCCCTTACTGGATAGCTCATCATAACTCCTGCTTCTTGCTGTGGTTCTTTTCAGCCTCACAGAGTATGTTTACCCTTCTTCCGTATGACAACTCCTCACACAGTAAGTGGCTGCTAATCTGTCCCAACTAAATACCACCAGGTCTCATAATAATTTTTCAGATCATACTGACCAATGCATAAATACCCAAAACTTAACAGTATTTAGTTCTGGAAGGTAAGATTATAGATATGTTTTAATTTTCTTGCTTATATGTAAATTCTAATTTTCACAATAAATATTTTGCTTTAATAATAAGAAAAACACACGATCCAACCACATACCCTCTAGAATGCTAAAAGTGTTGGCAAGAATGTTGAGCAACTGGAGCTCGTGTACCTTGCTGCTGGGAATGTAAAATAGTACAACTTCTATGGAAAACAGTTTAGTAATTTCTTTAAAAAATTAAATGTACATACTATAAAAATTTCTTTTAAAATTAAATATACATACCATACATACCATCTATTCTATTCTTGCTATTTATCAAATAGAAAGAAAAACATGTCTACACAAAGAATTATAGATAAATGTTTTTAGGAGCTTTATTTGCAGTAGCCCAAAACTGGAAACATTCCAGATGTCCATCAGTAGAATAAACTATAGTATATTCATATAATGACCTACACAGAAATAACAAGGAATAAACTATTGATACATCAATGACATGGGTGAATCTCAGAAATATGCTGAAAAAAGCCTTACACAAAATACATACTGTATGATATCATCTACATAAAATTCTAGAAAATGCCTGGGGTCAGGGTGGAGAGAAGAACAGATTGTACGTGGGCATGAGGAAACTTTGGGGGCATAGAACTACTGACTATCTTGTTTGTAGTTATGGCTTGATAGATCAAAACTAATCATCTTAACTATTTGGTGTTTATACTTAATATATCTCAATACAGCTATAAAAATAATTAAGAAATGAATTTCTTAATTGATTATTCGGGGTCTGGGTGCTGCTGCTGTGGAATGAATACAAAAAGCACCCTGAAGCCCAGTGATAGAGCTGCCCCTTCAAGTTTCTAGAGAAGCCCAGGAGCTGGACAGCTGCCCTTCTGCCTCTTTCTTTGCTCTTTCTGAAGATTCTGCAACCAGCACAGAGCCACATTTATATTGGGGGCAGGGGGCAGCTCCAATGACTCCATCTTTTTCCCATGACCATTGATTTTCTTCCTGAGGCTTTCCAGTTTTAAAATAAGTTCTCATAGGTTCTGAGAAGATGGGAAGAGTAGGAGGACCCTGAGCTCACGCAGTCCCATGGACACACCAAGATAACAAACACAGCAGCTCAACTAACTCTGAAAGTGACCCAAAACTTGGCAGAACAAGCTTTCCAGAGTTAATCAGAGAGAGGAGACCACAATGCAAAGGGTAGGAGGGGCACAGACACAGTTGGGAATCAAACCTGAGGTAAGACTAACCACAAACAAGAGGGACACCACAAATAAGGAGAAATGAGAGGATCAGGCTCCATACCAGGTACCCCAGGCATGGGGGACTGACACTGGGAAGATAAGTCCACAAAACATGTGGCTTTGTAAATCAGCCAGGCTTAACTTTGAGAGTTTTTACAATCATAGGGGCTTAATTCTCAATACTTTAAAAATCAATGGGCTTAGCTCTGGGAGAGCTGGAGGGTTTTAAGGAACTGAGTTCTGCCCTTAAAGAGACAGCCTAACAGATAACTCCACTGAGACAGTACAGAAGTGCAGATTGAAAAGCGCCAGGGATATAGAGAGGAGACTGCATTACTCATCTCAGAATGTGCACTGGAGGTGCATGGATCTTTAGAAAACTACTTCAAGAACAAAAGTGCTGGCGGGCACCATTTCTCTCCCAGCCCAGACAGCAGACACTTGTGGGAATTGGCACAAACCCTCTCCACCTATCTTGCTAGTACTCAGGGCCCTGCCCCTGCATTTACCTGCATATCCAACCCACCCCACTTGGCAGCCATTCCTCCAAAGCTACTCCCGTCCTAACACTGCAAGCAACCCAGCAGGGGCCAGTGCCACTCCAAAGCAACTCCTGCCCTGAAGAGAGAGGCACACATGCCAGGGAGCCCACAGTCCTAGCAGCAGAACCTTATTGCTGGCAGCACAGAAAGAGTGCCCTGGTCATCAGTCTCAAACTGGAAGACAAGAATCTCCTCTGACTGCCATCCTGCCTACCAACGAAAGCCTCTCAGGGAACTCAGGGGGAGCTCCCTGTAGGTCAGACCAGCTCCAGCCCTGGCAAACAGCCTGTGTAGGCAGGCATCTCGTCTGACTGCTCATACTGCCAGACTACAAGCCCAAGGCAGCCCCAGGCTGGCCCATTAATAGCACAGAGACCAAATCCTGCTCAGGGTGCCCCCCAACAGGCAAAGTAGGCCACTGGAACCAACTGGACTGAAGGTAAACATGGATTAACCAAAACTGTAGGGCACAACAACCCACATAGGGGACACCCCTAAAGCACATGGTTCAAGTAAACAAGGGGCATTGCACCGCAGGGTACCATAGGACCTCTCCTTCACAAGATCAGGAGACATAACTGACTTTCCTAATACACAGAAACAAACACACAGAGTTAGCAAATGAGGAGACATAAGAACATGTCCCAAATCAAAGAAGACAAAAGCTCAACAAAAGAGCTAAGGGAAATGGAAATAAGCAATATGACTGATTCAAAAAATTCAAAATAATGGTCATTAAGATAGTCACTGGACTTTAGTAGAAGATTCCCATGAGATCTTCAATAAAGAAATAGAAAATATAAAAAATAACCAGTCAGAGATGAAGAATTCAGTAAGTGAAATAAAAAATACACTAGAGGGAATAAGTAGCAGATTAGAGTAGGCAAAAGAACGGATCAGAGATCTGAAAGACAGAGTAATGGAAAGCAATCAAACTGAACAGAGAAAAGGAAAAGAAAAGAGGTGAATAGGTTAAGGGAACTCAGAGACATCACCAAGAGTAATAACATTCACGTATAGGAATCCTAGGAGGAAGGGACTGAGAAAGACCCAGAACTTTTATTTGAAGAAATAATAACTAAAAAATCCTATCTGGAGAAAGAATTCAGACATCTAGATTCAGAGTTCACAGAGCTCCCCCAAAAAAATTTACCCAAAGAGGTGTACCCTGAGACACATAATAATTAAAATGGCAAAAAACAGTAATAAAGAGAGAATTATAAAAGCAGCAAGAGAAAACAGTTACATACATGAGAAGTCCCATAAGCTGATTTTTTGGCAGAAATTTTGCAAGCCAGAAGGGAGTTGCATGATACATTCAAAGGGCTGAAAGAAAAAAACCTGCAACCAAAAATACTCTATATTATTATATTCTGAATGATAGCCTTGCTATCATTATCAAGTAAAGATAAAGAGTTTCCCAGATAAACAAATGTTAAAGGAGTTCATCATCACTAAGCCAGGCTTACAAAAAAAAGGTCAAGAGAATTCTTGGAGTGGAAAGAAAAGGCCATTATCAGGAGAGAAGAAAACAATGGGGTAACTGGGTAGTTCATTCAGTTAAACATATGACTCTTGATTTCTGCTCAGGTCATGGTCTCAGGGTCATGAGATCAAGTCCCATATTGGGCTCCACACTGCTGAGCATGGAGACTGCTTAAAAAAACAAACAAACAAACAAAAAAACCAGAAAAAAAAAAGAAAGAAAGAATAAAAGAAGAAAATTATGAAAGGAAAAATATACAGGTAAGTGTAAATATATAATAAAAACAGTAATTAATCACTTAAAAACCAGTATGGAGGTTAAAGCACAAAATCAGTAAAATCAATTATATCTACAAAAATTGGTCAAGGAATTCACCAAGTAAAAGCATGTAAAGTATTATATCATATACATAAAATGGGGAGGAAGTAAAAGTTCAGTGCTTTTATGGTTTCAAATATAAGCAATTATCAACCTAGTATAGAGTGCTATACACATATATGAATCTAATGGTAACCACAATTCAAAAATCTATTATTAGATACACAAAAAGAGAAAAAAATCCAAGTATAACACTAAAGAAACCCATCAAACCACAAGGGAAGAGAGCAAGGAGAGAAGAAAAAGGAAAAAGTACAAAAACAATTTGTAAAACAACTAACAAAATGGCAGTGAGTGCATACCTACCTTTCTTTAAATGTAAATGGACTAAATGCTCCAATCAAGACACAGGGTAACTGCATGGATAAAAAAGGAATACCCATCTATCTGCTGCCTATAAGAAACTCATTTCAGACCTAAAGACACCTGTAGATTAAAAGTGAAAGGACTGAATAACATTTATCATGCAAATGAAAGTGAAAAGAAAGCTGGGGTAGTAATACTTATTAGACAAAACAGACTTTCAAACAAAGACTGTAACAAGAGAGAAAAGGACATTACATAATGATAAAGGGAAAATCCAAGAGGATTTAACAATTGTTAAGTATCTATGTTTTAACATGGGAGCACCTAAGTACATAAAGCAACTATTAGGAGACATGAAAGAAGAAGTGGACAGTGTTAACCATAATAGTAGGGTAATTTAACTACCCACTTACCTCAATGAATAGATCATCCAGACAAAAAAATCAACAAGGAAACACTGGCTTTGAGTAATACACGAGATTAAATAGACCTAACAGATATATTCAGAACATTCTATGCAAAACCAGCAAAATACACATAATTTTCTAGTTCACATGGAACATTTCCTAGAATAGATCACATATTCAGTCACAAAGCTAGATTCAGTAAATTGAAAAGGACTGAAATCATGCATCTTCTCCTACCACAATAGTATGAAACTAGAAATCAGTCACAAAAAAACCCCCACAACCACCACCACCACCACCAAAAACCTGCAAGGATCATAAACACATGGAAGCTAAACAACATGCCACCAAACAGCAAATTGGTCAAGAAAGAAATCAAAGACGAAATAAAAAAATTAATGGAGACAAAATCCAAAATCTTTAAAATGCAGCAAAATGTTGTAAGAGGGAAGATGATAGCAATACAGGCCTACCTCAAGAAGCAAGAAAAATCCCAAATAAAAACCTAACCTTGGGGCGCCTGGGTTAAAGCCTCTGCTTTAGGTTCAGGTCATGATCTCAGCATCCTGGGACTGAGCCCCACATTGGGCTGCTGCCTGCTCAGCAGAGAGCCTGCTTCCTCCTCTTTCTCTGCCTGCCTCTCTGCCTACTTGTAATCTCTCTCTCTGTCAAATAAATAAATAAAATCTTAAAAAAAACACACACACACACACACACAAAACACCTAATCTTAGAAGAGCTAGAAAAAGAAGAACAAATAAAACCCAAAGTCAGAAGAAGGAAGGAAATAATAAATATTGGACACAAATAAGTGAGACTACAAAAACAATAAAAAAAGTTTAACGAAACCAGCAACTGGTTCTCTGAAGATCAACAAAATTGGTAAGCCAGACTCCTTAAAAAAAAAAGGGGGGGGGACTCAAAATCAGAAATGGAGGAGAAATAACTGATATCACAGAAATAACAAAAGATTATAAGAGGATATTGTGAAAAATTATATGCCAACAAATTAGACAACTTAAAAGAAATGAATGAGTTCCTAGAAACATACAATCTTCCAAAACTGAATAAGGAATAGAAAATTTGAAAAGATTGATTACTAGCAATGAAATTGAATCAGTAATCAAAAAACTCCCAATAAACCAAAGTCCAAAATCAGATGGATTCACAGGTAAGTTCTACAAAACATTTAAAAAAGACTTAATACGTATTCTCCACAAACTATTCCACAAAATGGGAGAGAAAGGAACACTTCCAAATTTATTCTACAAGACCAGCATTGCTCTGATACCAAAACCAGACAAAAATACTACCAAAAAAGGAAATTACAGGCCAAAATCTCTGATGAATAAAAGTGAAAAAATCCTCAACAAAATATTAGCAAAAAAAATCCAACAATATATTAAAAAAATCATTCACCACAATCATTATCTGACTATCAATCACATCAACAAGAGAAAGGATAAAAATATGATTGTCTCAATAGATGCAGAAAAAATATTTGACAAAGTATAACATATCATTATGATAAAAACTCTCCATAAAGTGGGTTTAGAAGGAACATATCGCAACACAATAAAGGCCACATATGAAAAACCCACAGCTAAAATCATAAGCAAAGGCAAAAAACTGAGATCTTTTCCCCTAAGATCAAGAACAAGACAGGATGTCCATTGTCACCACTTTTATTTAACATAGTACTGGAAACCCTCACCACATCAATCAGACAAGAAATAAAAGGCTTCCAAATTCATAAGGGAGAAATTAAACGGTCACTATTTGCAGATGTCATGATACTACATGTAGAAAACCCTAAAGATTCCCCCAAAAAACTATTAGAATTAAGAAATGAATTCAGCAAAATCACAGGATACAAAAATCAATATATAGAACTCTGTTGCATTTTACACTAATGAGGAAGTAGCAGAAAAGAAATTATGAAAATAATCTCATTTACAATTGTACCAAAAAGAATAAAACACAGGGGCGCCTGGGTGGCTCAGTGGGTTAAGCCTCTGCCTTCGGCTCGGCTCAGGTCATGATCTCAGGGTCCCTCATCATCAGGCTCTCTGCCCAGCAGGGAGCCTGCTTCCCCCTCTCCCTCTGCCTGCCTCTCTGCCTACTTGTGATCTCTCTCTGTCAAATAAATAAAATCTTAAAAAAAATAACTAAAGTTGTATCCTCTGCAATGTCCCTTAGTAAAAAAAAAAAAGAAGAAGAAAAAAAAAGAATAAAATATCTAGGAATAAACTTAACCGAGGAGATGAAAGATCTATACTCTAAAATGTATAAAACATTGATGAAATTGAAGATAACACAAAACAAATGGAAATATATTCCATGCTTATGGATTAGAAGGACCAATACTATTAAAATGCCTATATTGCCCAAAATAATCTACAGATTAAATGTAATCCCTATAAAAATGCCAACATTTTTCAGAGAACTAGAACAAATAATCCCCAAATCTGTAAGGAACCACAAAAGACCCTGAATAGCTAAAGCAATCTCAATAGATTAGAATGAAGCTGGAGGGATCACAACCCCAGATTTCAAGATATACTACAAAGCTGTAGAAATCAAAACAGGAGAGTACTGGCACAGAAACAGACACATAGATTGGTGAAACAGATAAGGACTCAGAAATAAACCCATACACGGTCAATTAATCCACAACAAGGAAGGCAAGAACATATAGTGGGGAGAAGACAGTCTCTTCAACAAATAGTGCTGAGAAAACTGGACAGCTACATGAAAAAGAATGAAACTGGACCAGTTTCTTACACCATATACAAAAATAAGCTCAACATGGATTAAAGACTAAATGCGAGACTTAAAACCATAAAACTAGAAGAGAATATAGGCAATAATTCCTTTGACATTGGCAATAGAAACATTTTTCTAGATATGTCTCCTCAGGCAAGGGAAACATAAGCCATATTAAACTATTGGGACTACCCCAAAATTAAAAGCTTTTTCACACTTGAAGGTAACCATCAATAAAATGAAAAGATAACCTACTGAATGGTAGAAAGAAAAGAGATGAAGAAAAATAGAAACAAACCAAAGAATCACTCTTAAACATAGACAACAAACTGGTGACTGCCAGAGGGGAGGTGCGTGGGGGGATGGGCGAAATAAAGTATACTCTTAAAAGTACACTTATCTTGAGGGGCACTGGCTAATGTATAAAATTGTTGAATCATTATAGTGTACACCTGAAACTTATATAAAACTGTATATTAATTATACTTCAATAAAAATTTAAAAAGTGTAATAAAAGAAAAAAATGGAAAAATATAACATCCCTAAATCCTCTCTCTTTATTCCCATAGCTATTAATAACAGGCCCAGTTTAAATTGCACATGGGCATTTGAAATTGATGCCTCAAAGCATGATGATAACACTGTGCACAGCAGTGTGCACATTTTTCCAGGGAATGCTTTCCCATGACATGACTGACCAGGGAACGGGGCCTTAACAGTTCTTCGTTAAGTGAAATATTCTGTGATTGGTGCTGCCATGGTAATTAAAAGTAATTAAAAGTATTAGCTATTGATTTCCAAGTGTTTCAGATTTCTCCAATTAATTTCCTGTCTATGAAGTGAAGAGATACGGATTTTTAATTGAGCACATGGCTAAGCCCCAGGATAGTCATTTTAAACCTATATAAATAGCAGGTAAGACAGACAAAAGACTTGTGTGATTTGACTCAAAAACACTCCGAGAGGAAATTTTAAAATAAATATAATTCTTCTTGGACCTAATAGGCCCATGCAGAAAACAGGAGATTATGCCAGGGAATGAATCCTGAGAATTTTGGAAGGAGTGGACCTGGGATGGAGGTGAACACAAGGCTGGGTAAGAGAGTATATTGCTATGTGGGTACTTTCCCAGAGGAAAATAAAATATGATTCTTGAATCATATGAAATCAAGAGCTGGACACTTAATCAACTGAGCTACCCAGGCACCACTAAAATTTGGTTCTTGATTTGAGTTATTTTTTTCCCTCTTATCAGCCTAATCTTCAATCATTGGGAACTCATTTCAGTCATTTCAGATCATCAATCGCGATCACTCTTACTACTAAAAATTCTATTTTTGCTGTAGCTTAACACTCCTCAGTCATTCAGTGTGTGTTTTTCACAGATAAATTTCAATATTTCACTTCCAATCACCTAAGTGTGAATACTCTTCAAATTTCCAAAACAGACTTTGTTTTTCCGTTTTCCCGCTTTTAAGTTAGATCTGACCTATGCCTAAGGTTTAAAATATAACCTAAGTGCAAAGGATTCTCAAAGATTCAAAAACCAGTATCACAATCCTCACTTCTTCAAAATCCAATTCCTGTTATCTACTAGGCATTTCCACTTAGATGTGTCACCCAGCACCTCAAACTCACCTTATTTAAACAAGCCTATATCCTTCCCCACTCTAGCCCACTTCACCTTTGGATTTCCCAGTTTTTACTGCTGCCACCATCATTCTCTAAATAGGCTATAAACTCTCCCATTGTTAGAAATGTTAATTAAGATAATCTTGATATTCATACCCAACCAGTCACTCAGTACTACTGCTCTTTCCTTCCAAACATTCTTTGCATTTTCATCTTTATTTCCATTTGCCAATGTCTTTTTCAATCATCCATTCAGTAAATATAGAGCACCAGCTCTATGAAATGCCCAGGCACCAGGGCAGTAACCAAAACAGACCAAATCATGCCCTCTTGACTTCATCTGTCCTACAACCTTGATGTCAGTCTCATTCAGCTCAAGGACGCTCTGCTCAGTGCAGCCACCTTGCACTGATAAAATACTCCTTGACCATATCACACACCTCCTCTCGCCTCTCAAGTAGCTCTATAAGATAAATTCCACCCTCTTAAGAGTTCCAGCCCCCTACTGTTCCAGCCTGTAGAGGACCATTTCAAACTCTTCACCTTCCTGAACACTTTGTCCCAGTCCAAATGGGTTCTTCGCTGTTCATGAATATGTCTTGGCTCATTCCCACTTCCTTATTCTTGTCTCTTCTACTTTTCCATCTATAATTTATTATGCCTGCCATCTTTCTTTATATGAAGTCTAAATTCTTCCCCTTCTGTGATTCTTCCCAGCCCACTTCTTTCTATGTCTGAATTATTGCATCACATACAACTGACAATCAGTCACAGTTTACCTGAAGGGTATCTCTTACATTGCAAAGAGATCCTTGTCAATTGCATTATTATTTATCTTTAAATGTTGGTCTTTCCCCCAGTCTCAAGAAGTGATTTTTTTTAAAGATTTTATTTATCTGTTTATTTGAAAGCGAGAGAGTGAGCAAGAAAGAGCACAAACCCAGGGAAGGGGCAGAAGGAGAAGCGGACTCCCCACTGAGCAGGGAGCCTGATGCAGGGCTCAATCCCAGGACCCTGGGATCATGACCTGAGTGGAAGGAAGACACTTAACCGACTGAGCCTCCCAGGTGCCCCTTAATCAGTGATTCTTAATTAACAGTAGTTGATACAATATATCTGCAAAAATTTGAAATGACTCCTTCTTTGAGAAATCGTTAGTTCTGGCACAGTGCCTATTGTGTTTTTCACCATTCCTTTAACCAACCACAGTTAAAACAATAGAAGAGGAGGGAACACTTCTTAACTCACTCCAAGAGGCCAGCATTACACTAACATAAAAGCCAAAGATACTATATGAAAACTACAGACCAATAACCCTAACCAATATTGATGCAATATTCCTCGAAGAATATCAACAAACTGGATTCAACAACATATTAAAGGTTTATACAACATGACCAAATAGCCCTTATTCCTGGAATGCAAGGATGGATCAACATGTGAAAATCAACCAATACATCTAACACCACATTAACCAAATGGAGGGGAAAAAGTAACACAGTCATCTCAATTGATGCAAAAAAGTATCTGACAACATTCAAGAGCTTTCATGGTTAATTTTATATGTCAGTTTGACTGGGCTACAGTGCACCCAGTTATTTGGCCTATCATTATTCTGGGTGTTTCCGTGAGGGTGTTCTTGGATGAGATTAACATTTAAATCAGGGAGTTTCTGGATTGGTGAACATGTGGATAGTGGAGGAAAGCGCATGGAAGCTCCAAGCCCCTTCTCACATACCTTCCCCTATGCATCTCTTCTACATGGCTAGTCTTCAATTTTATCCCTAGATGAAAAAACAGTAATCTAAATTGTGAACCTCTGATGCCATCTCCACAGTTGATCACTTCTTACTTGAGTTCTCTCATGAATTATATAATTTCTCAGCCCAGGCTTAAAGGAGAAAAGTCTTATGAAAATAAAAACATGGAAGGGGAGGCTTTAAAAGTGTTAGAAAATTCTGGATATGTAAAGAAAACTATAATAAAATCATTACGTGAATGCTCAAAAGAAATCAACGCTCAAGGCAAATACATGGCAGAAGCATTATTAGTACAAGGACAAGGGAGAAGATGACAGACACCAAGGGATAGGAAAGACCATCTCCTTAAGCCTACCCCAATGATCATTCCCATACTGTAGCTACGGTAAATACCATAATTTCTTCAACTACAAATTATAAATATTTAGTAATATTATCCACATGAATTCCGTTGTGCTTGTCTACAAGTTATCTGTGTTAGGAAAATATTATCAGCTATTTTTTACCCAGGTCTTATCCTAATTCCTACTGGTTCCAGTTTCTCCCACCGGCTGAATGGTTAGTCAAAAGTGACCTTTTTTTTTTTTTTTTTTTAACTTTTTTTCCTACTCCTATTCATTCTCTTCCATGCTAGTGTGTGGAACAAACTCCCAGCCTTAACTCCTTTAGGCCATGTAGATCCCAGCCGCCACCACCCCTTTTCTTTGGGACATCAGCACTTTCCACTTGGCCATCCTTCACCCTCCCAGCCTTAGACTGAGACATTTTATAGAAGTTAACTAATTTACTCTTAATTATACAGCTGGTAGGTGGCAGAGTGAAGTTTGAATAGAGATTTTTGTATCTGTATACTTCTCCATGTTCCCTTGCTCTTAAGTACCACACTAGGTATGATATTGTATATTTGTATTTAAGTATACATACATTCATTTAAAAGGTAGATTATAAGTAATGAAACAGATTTTTCTGTGTGGCTTGTGAAAATCTATAAGCACTGTATATATCATGTAAATGAGAAAATATGTAACACTTTGCCTCATTAGAAAGGTTTCCCATTGATTTTATCAAGTGAACATTGGTTAGCATTCTACAGAAACATTCAAGTTGCAATTGCTTTTAAATACCATGTTTCAATTAGTTAAGAACCGTACGTTTTATACCTAAAGATTCCAATCCATAAATGAACTGTTTTTTTGTTTTGGGTGTTTTGTTTGGCTTTGTTTTTTTGCCTTCAAGTGGTAACTAGACAAAGGACATGAGCATTGCATTACATCTAATATAGGACGCAAATAAAAGATTAAGAGCTCAGCTCCTGCACAGACAATAAAAGGACTGATTGCATCTGCAAGTACCTTTAAGAAGAAACCAAAGTTTAAAAGGAAGGAGAGCAAAAGGAAGGTTATTTTTATGTCTCCATGGCTAATGTGACCTGTAANCTCTGCCTCCTTGTGATCTCTCTCCCTCTGTGAAATAAATAAATAAAATCTTTAAAAAAAAAAATAACAAAAATATTTCTTTAAATTTCTAGAGTTTAGAGTTATAGAATTTACAAAATGCTCTTACATGTATAATTTCATTTTACCACAATGGTTTCATGCAGCAAGCAGGAAAGTGTAGGAAGGCTCAGAATGTCAAAATCCTTCATGAAATCTTTCACACCTAATAAATAACAGGGGGCATGAGAAATCTGAACATTGTTCTAAGACCTTTGGAAACAGCAACCTAGTTCCTCAATGACAGCTGACAAAGTTTCCTCTGGATGGTTCAGAACAAAAGTTATCTATAGGGGAGTTTTCTTTATACCATACTAATCAAGATAATCCTGAGAGAGTTTTATTACATAAACGGCTCTCAGGAATCATACGTAGATAATGAACAACAGAAAGAAAAAAAACCGTCACAAAACTATTACTATACTTCCAAGGTGTAAAGAAAACATTCATTCATTCAATAAATATTTACAGAGCAACTACTACATGCCAGTCACTGTGTTAGATGTTAGGGACTCCATTCGTAAGCAAAACAGGTTGCTTGCCCCATCCTCAAGAAATTTTCTAATCAGTGTATAGGGAGTGTGGTAAGTGAGACATCAAGTTTTAAAAAGAAATCTCAAAACATCATGATTACGAACTCTGAAGAGAACTAAGAGCATATGGTCTGAATGCGTCCCTCCAGAATTCATACTCTTAAATTCATACTCTTAAAGCTAACCTCCAAAGTGATGGTATTAGGAGGTGAGGCCTTTGGGAGGTGATTAAATCATGATGCTGGAGCCCTAATCACTGAGATTAGTGTCCTTATAAAACAGGTTCCAGGGAGGCCTCAGGACCTTGCCCTCTTCTACCATGTGAGGACATAAGAAATCTGCTATTTAGAACAGGGACATCACTAATCATCTGGCAGCTCACCTTGGACTTCTAGGCTCTAGAATTGTGAGAAATAAATTTCTGCTATTTGTAAGCCAGTGTATGGCATTTTTTAAAAAATAGTTTTAAATTTATTTGACAGAGAGAGCGAGAAAACACAAGCAGTGGGGAGGGAGAGAGAGAAGCCGACTCTGCTGAGCAGGGAGCCCCATAATGGGGCTTGATCCCAGGACCCTGGGATCATGACCTGAGCAGAAGACAGACGCTTAACCCACTGAGCCACCCAGGTGGCTTCCAGTCTATGGCATTTTTGCCACAGGAGCCCAAGGGACTAAGATTGGTGCTATACAAGCCTATAAAAGTTACTAGTAACAGGCACTGGGGGACAGGGAGTAGAGGAGGAGGCTAAAGGTTGTTGAGCAGATCGCTCTAAAGAGGGGAGGGTGGAAAAGCATCACACAGCCCCAAACACGTGAAAGTTCTTGCTGACAGCGGTCTCCAATTCCCAGCTCCCCTTCTCTAACTTATTTCCATTGAGTTTCCATGACCACAGGTACCAGGTGACCAGCACAGGCCCCAGCACCAACCTGCTCCATGACTCTACAGCCACTCAGAAGCGGTCAGCTGTGCACTCTGGAGCAGATGCTGCGGGTGGCTCACCCATGTCCCCTGGACACTCGCCAACGCACACTCCTACCGCAAGGCCCGCGGCTCTTGCTGCGCCCTCCCTCTCTCGCCCTACTCAGGACCTTGGCGGCGCTCAAGCAGCCAGTGAAGCCGCGCTGTCTCGGTGCGGGTTTCATTCCGGGACTCCCAGCCTCGCCCGAAGTCCCGGCTCCCTGGGGACCGGCCTGGCCCTCACACCTCCAGCTGCCACCCAGCCGGGATCTCCGCACGAGGCCGGGGCATTGGGCGGCCCCGAACGGTCCTTGGCGGGAGTGATACTCACGGGCGGGGAACACCCGGGCATGTCACCCGGCTGCCGTGGACGGGAACCCCGCCCCGGACTGGGCCTCCTACTCACCGGGTCGTGGGTCTCAGGGGTCACGTGGTCCAATGGGATGCGCGACAGCGGGGACCACGCCACGGCCCGCCCTTCGCCGGTCCCCACGGGCAGCTTCCTTGGACCCTTGGTGGAAAAATTCAGCCTCGCGGGGTTGGGCAGTTTCGTGTTCTCTTGGCCCGTTCCTTCTCTTCAAGCTCACAGGGAAAACACGGGGCAGAGGCCTTCAAAGCCACGCTATGTGGGCCACTGTGCTGGGAGAGAAAGAGAAGGCGCACAAGCGCAGGAAGCGTCGGCTTTGAGGCCCATCGGGCTCTTAATGACCGCCAGGTGGGCCCACGC
>LNAC01000695.1:243832-325855 GCA_002007465.1 Ailurus styani | reverse complement strand
GCCTCTCTGCCTCCTTGTGATCTCTCTCCCTCTGTGAAATAAATAAATAAAATCTTTAAAAAAAAAAATAACAAAAATATTTCTTTAAATTTCTAGAGTTTAGAGTTATAGAATTTACAAAATGCTCTTACATGTATAATTTCATTTTACCACAATGGTTTCATGCAGCAAGCAGGAAAGTGTAGGAAGGCTCAGAATGTCAAAATCCTTCATGAAATCTTTCACACCTAATAAATAACAGGGGGCATGAGAAATCTGAACATTGTTTGTGAAACAGCAACCTAGTTCCTCAATGACAGCTGACAAAGTTTCCTCTGGATGGTTCAGAACAAAAGTTATCTATAGGGGAGTTTTCTTTATACCATACTAATCAAGATAATCCTGAGAGAGTTTTATTACATAAACGGCTCTCAGGAATCATACGTAGATAATGAACAACAGAAAGAAAAAAAACCGTCACAAAACTATTACTATACTTCCAAGGTGTAAAGAAAACATTCATTCATTCAATAAATATTTACAGAGCAACTACTACATGCCAGTCACTGTGTTAGATGTTAGGGACTCCATTCGTAAGCAAAACAGGTTGCTTGCCCCATCCTCAAGAAATTTTCTAATCAGTGTATAGGGAGTGTGGTAAGTGAGACATCAAGTTTTAAAAAGAAATCTCAAAACATCATGATTACGAACTCTGAAGAGAACTAAGAGCATATGGTCTGAATGCGTCCCTCCAGAATTCATACTCTTAAATTCATACTCTTAAAGCTAACCTCCAAAGTGATGGTATTAGGAGGTGAGGCCTTTGGGAGGTGATTAAATCATGATGCTGGAGCCCTAATCACTGAGATTAGTGTCCTTATAAAACAGGTTCCAGGGAGGCCTCAGGACCTTGCCCTCTTCTACCATGTGAGGACATAAGAAATCTGCTATTTAGAACAGGGACATCACTAATCATCTGGCAGCTCACCTTGGACTTCTAGGCTCTAGAATTGTGAGAAATAAATTTCTGCTATTTGTAAGCCAGTGTATGGCATTTTTTAAAAAATAGTTTTAAATTTATTTGACAGAGAGAGCGAGAAAACACAAGCAGTGGGGAGGGAGAGAGAGAAGCCGACTCTGCTGAGCAGGGAGCCCCATAATGGGGCTTGATCCCAGGACCCTGGGATCATGACCTGAGCAGAAGACAGACGCTTAACCCACTGAGCCACCCAGGTGGCTTCCAGTCTATGGCATTTTTGCCACAGGAGCCCAAGGGACTAAGATTGGTGCTATACAAGCCTATAAAAGGTACTAGTAACAGGCACTGGGGGGCAGGGAGTAGAGGAGGAGGCTAAAGGTTGTTGAGCAGATCGCTCTAAAGAGGGGAGGGTGGAAAAGCATCACACAGCCCCAAACACGTGAAAGTTCTTGCTGACAGCGGTCTCCAATTCCCAGCTCCCCTTCTCTAACTTATTTCCATTGAGTTTCCATGACCACAGGTACCAGGTGACCAGCACAGGCCCCAGCACCAACCTGCTCCATGACTCTACAGCCACTCAGAAGCGGTCAGCTGTGCACTCTGGAGCAGATGCTGCGGGTGGCTCACCCATGTCCCCTGGACACTCGCCAACGCACACTCCTACCGCAAGGCCCGCGGCTCTTGCTGCGCCCTCCCTCTCTCGCCCTACTCAGGACCTTGGCGGCGCTCAAGCAGCCAGTGAAGCCGCGCTGTCTCGGTGCGGGTTTCATTCCGGGACTCCCAGCCTCGCCCAAAGTCCCGGCTCCCTGGGGACCGGCCTGGCCCTCACACCTCCAGCTGCCACCCAGCCGGGATCTCCGCACGAGGCCGGGGCATTGGGCGGCCCCGAACGGTCCTTGGCGGGAGTGATACTCACGGGCGGGGAACACCCGGGCATGTCACCCGGCTGCCGTGGACGGGAACCCCGCCCCGGGCTGGGCCTCCTACTCACCGGGTCGTGGGTCTCAGGGGTCACGTGGTCCAATGGGATGCGCGACAGCGGGGACCACGCCACGGCCCGCCCTTCGCCGGTCCCCACGGGCAGCTTCCTTGGACCCTTGGTGGAAAAATTCAGCCTCGCGGGGTTGGGCAGTTTCGTGTTCTCTTGGCCCGTTCCTTCTCTTCAAGCTCACAGGGAAAACACGGGGCAGAGGCCTTCAAAGCCACGCTATGTGGGCCACTGTGCTGGGAGAGAAAGAGAAGGCGCACAAGCGCAGGAAGCGTCGGCTTTGAGGCCCATCGGGCTCTTAATGACCGCCAGGTGGGCCCACGCAGGTCTTGCCGGGAAAGGCAGCGCCTGCTGGGAGCTGAGGGCGGGCGGGGGCGGGGCTACAGCGGCGTGGGGGCGTGTTCTGGAAACCGTAGAGCCCAGTGAGGGCGGGGCCATCCCAACCGTGGGCGTGGCGGTTGGGGAGTGGGCAGAGTCGACCTGCAGCGGTTGGTGGTGGCGGTTGTCGTGGCGGTTGGGAAGGGTTGCAGGGTGTGTGGTCTCGTACCTGGTGACCGGGTCATTCATATCAGTTCTGTAGAAAGCAGAGAATGGCGCCTACCCCAAGCTGCAAAGAACTTCAGCTCCAACGTGGTTATTCCGTAAAGAGAGAGGCCAGGCCACTGCAAGGCCTGAGAGGTAGGGGATAGAGGGTGTGAACAGTGGGTTTTCACAGAGAGAGGTTGAAAGTGATTGCTGAGAAGCCCGCGGGATTTCTAGTGAAGCTAGGTGTCATCCTTTCATAATCTCTTGCAGTAAATTGGAGGGCGGAGTAAAATAATTCTATTTACCCCAGTGGCCTCAGGACGATAAAGCAACCAGGAGGGGACTGGAGTGTGTGCTGTGAGTGAAGGCCACACTGGAAGGGGCCGAGCTCACCTGGCCCTCTGATCCCCTCATGGGAGTTTCTCGGAGACTCAGGAATTTGGGGAGAGGTTGTGGGAAGTAAAGGAAGCCCATATCTCCAGATGAGGGCAGCTGGGGGTGGTGGTGGGGGGGCTGTGGCCCCTCGTGGGGGAGGTTCCAGAGCTTGAGTGTGGAGTTAGGGAAGGATGCAGTCTCTTTTGATTTCTAGTTTCCCTGTACCTTTTTTATTACCTTGCTTCAGAGAGCATGGCCAGACCCAATAGATGGAAACTATCGGGAGGCCAACCGAGACTTAATTGAAGAAGGTAAGGGTTGGGCTGAACGAGTATCTCATTCCTGGGATCCGGCAATCATTTGCCAGGAAGGCTGACCCCTTGGTGGAAAGAGCATGGTTTTGGAAATGAGAAGTCTCTGCTTCTGATTTTGAGTTGGTGATTTAATTCTCCAAGCCTGTAAGTCCTCATTGCTGAAATGTTGATAAGAACATTCTCCCTGCTACCTCATAAACTATGGCAGAGGTTGACTTTGATAGCTGCCAGTGAAAATGCTTTGCACAGTAACTATGACAAGAGCTAACAATTACTGACTCCCAGCCCAGGACTATTAAGGGATTTTTCCACATGCAGTCTCATTTCATCCTTACATGAACTCTTTATGGTAGGTATTGTTATTATCCTCACAGTACAAAGGAAGAAACTATGGCTACTGTCTATCAGAGTTTAAGTTATTTGTGAGGGTCTTACAGCAGGTTGGAGCAAAAATCAAGGCTCAAATTTATTCAGACTGACTCCAGAGCCTACTGTCTCAACACTGCAACTATTAAATCCTAAATCCTAAATCCAGTGGATTTTTGGTTGTTGTTGTTGTTGTTCTCAGTATTTTATAGGACCAACTCCAAATTTGGGCAGGATACTGAACTATATTTCTTCTAACAGTGAAATTTGCTACCAATAGGCCTTTGATTATTATAGCTTAATTTTTCAGAGCCTTAAATAACTTTTTTACCTATAATTATGGGAAGGTACCTAGTAACAGTTGAAAATTTGGCCCAGGTAAAAAGAGTATAGAGGAGAATTGTGGGAATAGGTAATATTAAATAATTTGTCTTTCAAATTGTCAATAATGAAAGACCATTTTTAAAAAACTTCCTATTGTGGGCTGATATTTTTGTAAAATACTATAAAAAATTATTTACTAGAAAAATGAAACGAAAAAACTGACACAATACAAACCCAGTTATCTGCATTAAAGACCACAGAATGAACCTGCATTTTATTAACCATCATTAGAATAAATAAAACAGAAAAAAAAATTTTAAGACCAATACACATTCATTGAAATTATGCATATAGGTGATTAATATAAAGAATCCCTATTATACTTGTAGTATTTTGTCATTCTACAGATACGCTCACTTCTTGTTAATTTATCTAAAATAATTTGGGTTTATGACATTACTTGCTAAGGTATATCTAAGTGACTTCTACATTGTGTTTTACAATCTCAATAAAGAAGGGCACCTGGGTGGCCTAGCTGGTTGAGCATTCAGCTCTGGATTTCAGCTCAGGTCATGATCTTAGGGTCCTGAGACTGAGCTCCCTGTCCGCTCTGCGCTCAGCAGGGAGTCTGCTTGAGGGTTTTCCTTCTCTCTCTCTCTCTCTCTCACTCTCAAAGTAATTAAAAGACTCTTCAGAGAAACTAATCTCATAGAGGTATGTTGATTACAGTGTAAGAGGAGATTAATTTCAGCAAGTTCAAGATACTCATTTTTAACTTTGATCCGAAATGACACAAGTGATGCTGCATTTTCAAAACTCATTTTCAGTCCATCAGCTAGTTCCACAATTTCATAAAGTTATAGTTTTATTTCAACTACCTTTTATGGAAATTACTTTTCAGAGGAAAATTATGATTTTCCTACATATGGCTATTTCAGTAATGAGAAATAAAATTTAAAGCATTTTGGTCAAATTCCTAAGGTGTTTGTAACTTTTCAGATTGGCAATACTAAGATCGCCACTTACTTCATTCACAGTCATTATTAAATTATGGAACATGTCAAAAATCTGTAAAACTGTTCTTCGTGTTCTTCCAAGCTTCTCTTATTTTTCCCTTACAATCATATATTCACTGGCAAAACATGTTGCCATGCTTCCTCCCATGGAAGTATAAACATCATTAAAATATCGAAGAGGGGCACCTGGGTGGCTCCGTCCTTAAGAGTCTGCCTTCGGCTCAGGTTGTGATCCCAATGATCTCCCCTGCTCAGTGGAGAATCTGCTCTCCCTCTCTGTGTGTTCTCTCTCTCTCTCTCTCTCTCTCTCTCTCTCTCTCGATCAAATAAATGAATAAATAAAATCTTTAAAAAAATTGAAGATAGCAACAAATAAGTCAGACTGACTGTCTAGTTTACACTTCAAAAAATTAGAACCAAATTAGCTTATTTTGTAGAAACAAAGGCAAGAATTTGTCTTATAGTTCAGACATTCTTTTTTTTAAGATTTTACTTATTTATTTGACACAGAAAGAGGGAGATCAGATCACAAGTAGGCAGAGAGGCAGGCAGAGAGAGGAGGAAGCAGGCTCCCCGCTGAGCAGGAAGCCCAATGAAGGCCTCAATCCCAGGAGTCTGAGATCATGACCAGAGCTGAAGACAGAGGCTTTAACCCACTGAGCTACCCAGGCGCCCTAGTTCAGACATTCTTGACACAACTTTTCTTCTCCATAAAGATCCTAATTCAGCATGCAGTACCAGTTATGACTCAACTTCCATATTATGACATTATAAAAGGAATAATCTTCAATTGACCACGTTAGTTTTTGCTGCATCACTAAGCATACATTTCAGTTAAGCTGACATATTTTACAGCAAGACTTTTCTCCATGACGGGAGCTGTGAACTGATCACAGTCAGTTGCAAGGTCTCCATCCGGGGAACTCTCACAAAATGCTTTTCTCTCATTGCAGACGTGCCATCAGAACACATTTCTACTCAAAACTTGAATTCCAAGCACATTTGTTAGGAAGAAAGCTGGGGTGGGGGGTAGAGGGGAGCCTATCTTTTTACTATCATGTTCAAATTAGTTCATTTTAGCAATATCTGTGTAGTTGCCAAGTTGCAGTGAAAAATAGGCAACATTATATATTTTATGAGTTGATCTCAAATCATAATAGCCAGTTTCTGAACACATCTGATTGGAAAGTGCTTCTTGAGCCCCATTTTTACTGTGTTTCACCTAATGCTTCTAAGCAAACATCTCCAGTGCAATCTTTTGTTAATCTTTTAGTAATTATAAATGGATTTTTAGTTTTAGCAACCTAAGGAGCAATTCTTTGTGAAGCTCCCAAAAGCTTTAATGTTTATGGTGTAATACCAAACATCTGCTTCTGTCAGCCTTTTAATTCAAAACTCTTTTCTCAAAGAATTCTTTTTGTGTTTTGAATTTGTTTGGTAAGTAAATGTCACTTAAGTATCAGTTTCACTCATGACTCATTAGTACTTTTCCATAAATCACACTATGGTTTTAGCACTTTGTCAGACAAATTTACTTGCCTAATAGAGCTATGAAATATGTGTGTATTTACATTAAAAATCTTAATTAAATGTCAAAGTGATTATAAAAACAAATTATAAATGAATAACAAATGTGTACGGATTAGAGGATGTTGGATTATAGCTGACAGATCTTAAAGTGATATGCAGCGTAAAGAGGAAGTCCTGTGCTTAGCAAGTAAACAGCTCGAGTCACGTGGCACTCACCATTCAAGTTCCACCCAAACTGCTCTATACCCTATTCAATGAGATGAGTTCGTGCATCCTCTCCTGGGGTTTTTAGGAAATATCCTGATATTACATATACATTCCTCAGAGCTTGCTCCTTTCTGCCTACCTTCTCTTGGACCAGTAACAGTTTGCCAACTGGTACCAGATCCCAGACCGTACTTTGAATAGTATTGTCCTAGAATTTAAGATTGGCACTTGTCAAAAATGCAAATCTTCTGGGTGCCCAATGCTTACCTGGATGAGAAAGGATAAACCATTTTGTTCCCTAGACCAGCTCAGCCCCGATGATGGGGTGTGTCTTCTTCCAAAGCTACACTTGCGTCATCTTATAGCTGAGGAAGCTGAGATTCAGAGGGTGGAAGTGACCTGGTGGGGATGGAGCTGGATCAGAAAAGAAACTATGGCCAGGTCTACCCACACCTTATCCAGGAGCCAAACTATATAGGCAGCCAGCCCAGCCCAACCCATGGCCTCTCTGAGCCTGAGCTGAGCTGGGGGAGGGCAGGCTGGGCTGGGCTCACCCCATACTCAGGGTTATCTTTGTTAGGTGTCAGTCAAGAAGGCTGACAACATCCGATGGGATGTAAACATCACACAGGATTTTCACACCTCCTTGGAGAACAGCCTCATCCTGCGGATCAGTAGCAGCAGAGAGGATGCCATTGGATTAGAGATTCATAATTGGCAACGTAGGTGTGTAATATCCAGGATTTTTTTTCTCCCCACCGCCAGTAACAGAGTAGTTAGGAAACATTAGACATGTCTAGTACCAAAGCCCAATGATCTACTCTAACGGAGTCGGAAAGGTCTCATCACTCACATAGAGCTTATGACAAGAGACCTTTTAGTTACTTTGACAGTACAGAAGCTGTGTCCTTCCTCTGCTCCTGCTCAGCAGCCCAGACCCTGACCTGGTGGAGGCAGAATTCTCAACTGTCCTCCTCAGGCAGAACAGACCGACCAGAGTGAATGTCAGTGAACACCCTTCCAATGAACAAATCAGCGGTCAGCCAAGGAGGAAGGTAGGATATGGGAAGATGGCATGTGCATGACCTCAGCTCCTGCATGGGACTCCAAGCTCCTGGAGCAAAAGCATAAGGCTGTTAGTTGTTTTATACGGTGGCGTGCATGGCAGTCATTAAATCTGTGAGGTCTCCAGACACTTAAGTTACCTTTCTTTTTCTAAAATAGAATTGCATCTCTCCTTTTGAGTTTCACGGATTGATGATCTGTAAGACCTTCCCTTCCTCTAATAGCATCTGGGGCTTTTATAGTTACAGCTGCTCACAAAGCCTCTTGTGAAAAATACTTTGCAAATGTACTTTTCCTCCTTAGCATTTCCAGAAGCACAGGGTAGAATGACCTGCTTTTAGATTTTCTAGCCTAATGATAGAGGCTCTAAACTCAGACAGACCTAGGTTTCTTTTTCCCCCCCAAATCTTCCAAACCTTAAAAATAAATAAATAAATAAATAAATAAATAAATAAATAAATAAATAAAAGATAAAACAGACCATCGAGGAAAGTAATTTATATGACTATCGGCTGTCTGGAAACAAAAAGAACATAAATGGAATATTATACCATGAGACAGGTATAACATCCACGAAAGAGAAGTACTTCAGTGCTTCTCAGCAAGGGGCAGTTTTGTCCCGTAGCTGACACTTGTCTGGGCTTTTACTTTTGGTTGTCACAACTAAGGGAGAAGGGGAAGTGTGACTGGCATTTATCTAAAGGGTAGAGAGCAGGGCTACTGCTAAACCTCCTAGCACACCCAGAAGAGTCCCCCACAACAAAGAATTACCTGGCCCCAAATGGCAGTAGCGTCAGGGAAAGAAACCATGATTTAGTTACCTCTTTACATTTCTTCTAAGGTAACACTTTCATCATTTATTTCTAGAAATTATTAATCCCTGATATTTGATCCTTTGGAGTTTCGTTCTATGTGTAAGTACTTGCCAAATAGAGTGTATTTGTAAAGCGTACAATTCAAAATATTAAAATAAAAATATTAAAAGATACAAAGAACTACCAATTTGAGGATGCTAGTCCTCATTCTTCTGGTAGTTTGTAGAGAAGGCGATTCTAATGTTAGCCTTACAATTTCCAGGGGAATCTTCTGATAAAAGAAGACTGCATAGAGCCTCAAACACACTTTTCAAGTGAGAAGGCATCAGCACACCAGAGAAATGCATGTAGTCTGAACAGATGCGAAGTTCTTGATTGTCAAGTCCTCTGTCGTGATGGCCTGGCTTTAATGCTGGCCTTAGCATCAGTCTCCTGTATTTCATCACTGTATCACTGCCCCCTTGGTCACAGCAGAACCTTCATATCTACTGAGGAGCTTTTTGAGGAGCACCAAAGTGTGAGGAGCTGCCTCTTTCACAAATTGGATTATGTCCTTCACAGACGAGGGTGGAAATCCTTCGAGTACACTGACAGGTCAGGTCCCAGTGTTGACCTGGGACTTCAGTTCTCCTGTGTGTGGATTTTCCTAACTTCAGATAATTGTCCTTCGTAGACCCCAATGACAGTTGGTTCAGAACTGGTGATAAGCTTGATGGAAGTGACACAGGCTGAAAAGAATTCCTATAGTAAAGTTAAGAGCTTGTGGAATTTCTCCAGGTGGGGCTTGGAGAATTTGTTTGTTGCATTAGTGGGTTTTTAAGAATGCCTTTGCTCTTCATGCATGTAGCTGTGTCATTTCCTTTTTTTTTTTTTTACTCTTTTATTTATTTTAGAGAGTGAGTGCAAGAGAGAGAACACAAGCAGGGGCAGAAGGAGAGGGAGAAGCAGGCTCCCTGCTGAGTGATTCGGGGATCAATTCCAGGACCCTGGGATCATGACCTGAGCTGAAGGTCTACGGCTTAATCCACTGAGCCACCCAGGTGCCCCCCCCATTTCCTCTTAAGACAAAACTTCTCCATCTGTTTCATGTAGCTCCATTGTGGGGTGCTTAGGGGAGAGAGGGATGGCTTTAAGTGGATGCTTCTGCCATGTCATTTGGCACTTCTGTGTCCTGATATGTCTTCTTTTGCTGACTTATTTTTATCAGTTTATCTTGAGCAAGTGTTCCTCACCAAAGGAAGATGGATAGAGCGTTTTCCCCCATGAGAGGAGGCAGCAGCCATGTCTCCTCCAGGGAGGAATCCGTGATTGTCCTAGTTTAGAGGGAACCATCCGGCACACTCCCCCAGGGGCTGGCCAGCAAGTGTAGGCATCTGCAGAGCCCTCTTCTGATCCAGGTGAGCACTGGAGTTTCTGTTTGTTTCCAGAGTCACAAACAGCAGATATCTCTGCAGTGGTTGTCTGAGAAATGTCGTCCTTTGCCAAATGAAAGGCCAGGGGCTCTGTCTAGCAAATTTGTGCAAGCTGAGATGTAGAACACAAAATGGGAAGACTTTCTAGAACCCACTTTTCCCCTAATTTTAGGGCTCTTAAAAAGTATGAATGCTGATTTTTGGTGAGGAAACATTTCTAGGAAACTTATCCTTCTCAGGGGCTATGTCTGTGCAGATGGTTTAAATTATCCTGCTCTCTTGACCCACTGTGCTGGTGGTTGGGAGCAGTTTTTTCCATGGGCTGCATCGAACACCTAGTCACTTTGGAAGGAAACTGTACTTCTTCTTCTTTTTTTTTTTTTTAAAGATTTTATTTATTTATTTGACACAGAGAGAGAGATTACAAGTAGGCAGACAAGCAGGCAGAGAGAGAGGAGGAAGCAGGCTCCCTGCTGAGCAGGGCGCCCGATGCGGGCCTCGATCCCAGGACCCTGAGATCATGACCTGAGCCGAAGGCAGAGGCTTTAACCCACTGAGCCACCCAGGCGCCCTGGAACCTGTACTTCTGTTGCAGATTTTGTAACAGCAACATCATTTCCTGATTGCCGTCAGACATCTGTCCAGGGATGTTACCCAACTGGGAAAATATCTCAAGAATTGTACGGTAGCAGTAACCAAAAGCTCCTCTCTATTTATCAAAGGCGATATAAACTTCATCTCCTCTAGCACCAACGGTAGTTGTAGGACAGATCAGGCATGATTCTGTCTATTGCTTCAAGTTTCATTCCCACTTTAAATTATTTAGGGCTGGCTTAGGTAATTCCTTCTTAAAGATTGTTGAAGTTGTGATTTCAAATCCATTTGAAATTCATAAAAGGAACATTGGCTGAGGACACATTCATCTGGAGCTCCAGAAAAGCTCCAGAGAATGCTAAATTGAAGCCCTCTTTTTTCCTGCACATGTCCCAACGGGTTGTGGGTCCAAGGAACCTATAGGCCTCCTAAAGTCCTTTCCATTGTCACTACAGTACTCACTGTAATCTGGCACCTGTAATTCCAGAACATGCTGGAGAAACAGTGTGAAGTAACACACTCCCCTTTCAAACCAGCTTTGAAGTCGTTAGCCTGAAGAATCTGGGACTGTCTGAAATACTTGGAAGGAGCACACATAGATCCAGCCTCTTTCCAGAAATTTTTCCATTGGAAATGATCATTTTTCACAGGAGATATTCTTGATTGTCCTTCTTGACAGTCTAATGATCTTAATGTTTTCCCTATGGTAAGCCTTTCTAGTGTTTTCTCAGGCAATGACAGTGGGCAAACATGGTTCTCTCCTGTGGTCCAGTTGGCATGGGAATTCAGTGCCCCGCCATCACATTTCAGAGCCCAAGCACAGAGCCTGGACTTAGCTTTATTTTTTTTTACACAGCTTTATTGAGGCATAGCTGACATGTAATAAACTTCGCCTATTTAAAGTATACAGTTTAATGAATTTTAGCATATGTATACCTCCCTCACATATGTATATCTCATCACATGATGAGATAATGAACATATCACTCTCAAAGTTTTCCTCATGCCCCTTAGCAATCCCTCCCTTCCAACCCTCCTTTAAATATTTAACATACTGTTTCAAAGTTGAAGTCAAAAAGTGGGAAAGCTACTCTACCCATTCAACCACTCTGGTTAGAATCCCAGCTCCAAAACAAGGTAAAGTAATTATGACAATTATAGACCGACTTTACTTCTGGACCTAGACATGAAAGTCCTTGATGAAATACTGGTTAATTGAGTTAGTCAGTTATGGAAAAAATTATAATTGCACAATTACAATTGTACCTCATAGACCCCCCTTTTTATTCTCCAGCGTATTTTCTAAATCTTTGTTCATTTTTTCCTCACTTTTTCCTCCAATTTCCTCAGTTTTAGCTTTAGTT
Organism: Ailurus styani; assembly: GCA_002007465.1. Lineage (NCBI taxonomy): Eukaryota > Metazoa > Chordata > Mammalia > Carnivora > Ailuridae > Ailurus > Ailurus styani. The sequence goes on along the minus strand of LNAC01000695.1, from coordinate 314,002 downwards.
GATAGTCTCATTTTATCCTGACATTATAAAACAAGTTGGCTGTTTTCTCATAAGCTCCTGCAGAGGAAATGTGTCCTAGATGAGGAAAAGACACTAGAAGGTGGCAATCACCCACATTTTAAAATGAAAGGAGCAAAGCCATGAAAGAAGTTGTATTCAGTTACAATTTTCTTAGGCCCTTCTATTGTTCACGAATCCCTTGAGTCCCGATCAATACCACTGGAGTTGCCAGATATTCATTTGTCAGGTTCAATTTGCGTCAAAGCTCCTGAAAACAAAGACTGCTTTTTTGACCTTGGAAGGTAAGGCCCAACAAATAGGTCTTCTTTGATATTAATGTTCCATTTGGTCTATCTTGACTGCAGCTGTCTCTAAAATTTCTGGTATTTAGGAATGATACATGACTGAATGTTGAACATTTCTCAACAAGTATTTACCAGGTTAAGTGCTAACTTTGCACTTGAACTGCATGCTGAGATGAAAATGGAGAAAATGCTCTATTAAAATTGTTAGGACCAAAAAGCATACATGCACCTTAAAACACTATAAAGTCAAGGGCTAAACTGTGGTACAGTGGGATAGAAAGGAATGGGAAGGCTCTAAAAAGGTAGCTGTACCTAGCTAGGCTTTGCAGGGTGTATGGTCGGAGCACCTGAAACAGCCCAGCTGACTAAGTGCTTTTACTGTAGTAACGGGACTGTTGGGGATGTGGTGGGTGGTATGGGGACATGAAAGAGCTAAGTTCCCTAGTTAAAACAGGGACCCTTGTGTAACGGGAGAGATAAGAGTACAAGGTAGCTCAGGCCTGATCATGGAGGACCCCCAAAAATTACCTTGTGCCCATTTCCAGTCAGCCCTTCTGTCAGAGGCAACCACTTTTCAGATACCCCCCACCATAGATTACTTCCTCCTGCTGTTGAATTTCATATAAATGGAATTATGTTTGATTTCTTTCACAAAACATGGTTTTGAAATTCATGTTTTTGCATGTATTTAATATTCCTTTTTGGGGCACCTGGGTGCTGAGTCAGTTAAGCAGCCAACTGTTTTTTTTTTTTTTAAAGATTTTATTTATTTATTTGAGAGAGAGAGAGAGAGAGAGATCACAAGTAGGCAGAGAGGCAGGTAGAGAGAGGAGGAAGCAGGCTCCCCGTTGAGCGGAGAGCCTGATGCGGGCCTCGATCCCAGGACTCTGAGATCATGACCTGAGCCAAAGGCAGAGGCTTTAACCTACTGAGCCACCCAGGCGCCCAAGCAGCCAACTCTTGATCTCAGCTCAGGTCTTGATCTCAGGATCCTAAGTTCAAGCCTGGCGTTGGGCTCCACAGTGGGTATGGAGCCTACTTTAAAAAAAAATCCTTTTTATTGTTGAATCCTACTCTGTTGAATGAATTAACCACGTTTCTCTCTTCTCCAGGTTTTGTCCATTGTGAATAAAACTGCTATGAACATTCTTTTTTTTTTAAAAGATTTTATTTATTTGACACAGAGAGATCACAAGTAGGCTGAGAGGCAGGCAGAGAGAGGGAAGGAGGCAGGCTCCCTGCTGAGCACGGAGCCCGATGCGGGCCTCGATCCCAGGACCTGACCTGAGCCGAAGGCAGCGGCTTTAACCCACTGAGCCACCCAGGCGCCCTATGAACATTCTTGTACACATATTTGCATGGATATATGCTTTAATTTCTCTTGGGCAAATAGGAGTTGAATTTCTAGGTTATAGAGTAGGTGTCTGATTAATTTCATTCAATTCCGTGTTTTCCCAAATGGTTCTCCCATTTTACATCCCTACCATCAATGAATGAGAATGTTTTACTTGATGTCCTTGCTAACATTTGGTATTGTTACTCTTTTTAATTTGATCTATTTGGGGTATTCTTGTGGTTATGTAGTACTACCACATTGTGGTTTAATCAACATTTCCATGATGTCTAATGATGAGTACCTTTTCATGTATAGTAACCATTTCTGTGCTTTGGTGGGCTATTGGTTCAAATATCTTGCCCATTAAAAATATAAAAGATATCTTTTGTATTATTGAGTTGTCAGATTTCTTTACATGTTCTGGGTAGAATACACCACATGCACACACACACACATTTACTCCCAATCTGTGATTTGCCTTTTCATTTTCTTAATGGTATATTGCTGAGCAGAAATCTTGGATTTTAGGAATGCAGTTGATCAATTATTCCCTATGGCTAAGTGTCTCTTGTCCTGTAGTAATACAATATAAGTGAGAAGCCTGATCCCAATCTGTCTTCTAAGGACATAGAGCTCAGGACTATAGCAAAGTCCACTGCTGTGTAGTGATAAAAAGGTTACAAACATGCAGAGTAACTACTGAGAATGAGCTGTTACAACATAAAAGTTCGTAGGATGACAATTTGAATAGCGTGGATGTGATTTTTAGTTGATATAACTGATGAGCCTTTAAAAGATTGCCGTTTCTACCCCTTTCCAACTTCTGTCTGGACAGTCAGAAAACATGTAACTTACCCCCAGCAAGGTAAGAGAAACATGAGAGGCCCTAGCGTCCCTGGAACTCCTGATTCTTTTCAATCCACTTGTATGCTTTTTGCTGTTGACCTGCATTTTGCCGAGGTCTTTGGAATTGAGATAATGCCCTGCGTCACCTGGCACAGCCGACAAGATTCCAAATTGATCTCGTAGAGATTGCAGCTGGGCTCCAATCTACATTCTGGGACGGCCAGAAGAGGACAGCATGCACTCCCTAGTCAAGAGCCATGGGAATCGATAATCTAAATGTGCCCTTGAAGCAATTAACTGAATGCCTAGGAATGACGGCTTCATTAGCCATGGTACAGAAAAAATGCCTCATTGGAACAGGGCAAGAAACTGTACCATGGAAGGACAAAGCCATTATTCTTCCAGATGGGTTAACCTGATGCCCCCAAAAAGAGAAAGGAGAGGGAAAGCACATTCCTTTGGTTTACAGTGTCCATTCTCCGAGCCAAAGGTTAAGAGCTACATCCAAGGAAATAACTGAACCATTTGGAATGAAGCCGTATTTGTGTAGGGTGTGGGAGAGAGACTCAAAAAGAGACTGTCTAGTCTTCTCACCCTGAAAGAGGCAGATACAGACAAGGAGGCCCTTTGAGCTGCAAAGGACAGATGCAGCACTTCTAGAAGTGTGCAGTCCCCATGTTTGGGCCTTGAGTCTAGCAGTGAGCAGCAGAAATGGTGCCTGCCCCATTCGGGCTCCCATCCACACTGGAGGGCCCAGAGCCCTCTGCTCACCCTGGGGGAGGTCAAGAAAGCAGATGGAGTGCCATATGCCTGCCTAGGGCACAGGCACTCGTGCTGCAGGGGAAGGAGCACCAGGAAGTGCTCCCTGCCAACCTCTCTTCCTAGTCATCCCAAGGCCCCACAATGTGCTCCTGGGTGTAGGACCACCAGGTGCCTGACGTCTACCACAGCTGTGGACAAAGCTTTAAAGGCCCTTCATCCCCCAGTCCCTGTGTAAGGAGTTGCTCTGAAGGAACTTCTGTCTTCTGAAGAGTTCCAACACAAGAGGACAACAACAGCAACACCACATCAACCACTCTGCGGCTCAGCCTGCACCAACACCGGGATCCTCTGAGGCTGTCTAGTGACAGATACCCAGAAAGCTGAATGTTCTCTAGGATAATGACAGACTCTTTTTAAGAGGTAAAAGTTACAGAATTTAAATGTTTACAAGTTCAAGCCAGAAGGACCTGGGCCTACCTGTGTTCTTTTATGACTAGGATAGGACTGTGCTTTTAAACTTGGTCCCCACCCCCCACCCATGGTTTACCAATGGGTTGAAGTGGGCTGTGACAAGAAAGGATCCAAGGGACTCCAACAAGAGGAACTAAAAAGTTGCTTTAAGCTGATATTTTAAAAAACCAACATATGGTTAGAATGGATTTTGGCATAAAGATTTAAAAATTCACTTTGAGACATGCTAATTATAGAATGTTTAAATGGGGACATTTTGCTAAACTGGATAAAAATTATGCAGCACCATGATTTGATGTGTTGAACTATCCCATACTATTATTTGATGTAAACATGCCCATAATCTCCAGGATAAAGATAACTGGAGCCCCATTAAGATTAACTGGACATATACTAAATGTATTGGTCAAGAGATGGAAGGAAGATTATGGTCTCGTGGAAAAAGTCAAATCCTAATGATCATATATTACTTTGTATATATGTATGTTAAGTGTGTTAAACATATGCTATGGATGGAAGGAGTGTAAAAAAAAAAGGGTTGACATGACTTTTTCTGTATCTTTATGGAAATCTGACCTCTAAAGATATTTATTTATTTATTGGGGGGTCGGAGAGAGCATGAGCTGGAGGGGGAGGGGCAGACGAGAGGGAGAGGGAGAAGCAGGCTTCACTAGGCAGGCAACCCTGACACGGGGCTCAATGTCAGGACCCTGTGACCATAACTTGAGCCAAAGGCAGACTCTTAGCTCACTGAGCCACCAAGGCACCACTGGAAACCTGACTTTAAATCAACTTCCTTGCTCTTTTCTCTTAGGAACCTGGTAAGAGAACATCTTAGCTATACTGCTGGGGAGCACTGCTTTTAGGAAAAGGCAGACCGTGATTGCTGTAACCTTTTCCTCCACGTAGTGGGTGGTACAGTGTATTGATACGTGGTTCTGGCTCTAGGGGGTACAGAAAGACCAAAGAAAACAATTCCTCAGACTCATCCCTCTGTATGAATTGCGGAAGAAGATCTAAACCTCAGAGAAACACCTAGGACTGTCTTGCTCTGTGGCAACCTCTTTGACATCTTTGCCTAAGAATTTTACATGGTATCCTAAAAATAAATCTGTAAGAGATTTATTCAATTATTCAAATTTCAAAAATTTGAAATCTGTAAATTCTTACACTCCTTCAAATAGAGGTTGCTAATGGCACACAGGCATCTTGAAATTTTTTGTGAGCCTTTTGCTTATAACAATGCACAAAATGGCATGCAGTGATGTTAACTTGCTTAACTGACATGGAGGATATTAAGTTTTTATGTTCAGTATATTTTGTGTTTATTATCTGCATCACTATATAATACTTATTGAACTACCGCATTGCTGAATCAAGAGTTGTAGGCTTAGAGATTATATAACTGGATAATATAATTGAGAACAGAATAACTCTGGATTGCTTGTTAGAACTGGACCACTTTGCAACTCCTTCCAAAACATCTGTTGTTTGAACTGGTAAGTCATTCCTTTAAAATAAGTTGTTGCAGCATTGGAAGATTTATGAAACTATAAAGTAGCTTCCACAACTCTGTTTGGCAATAGATTATTAGATTGGTGAATTCACTGATCATTAATGATGGATATGTTCTTATTTTGGCACTTACCTGTCCAGATTGTTAAGTCATTGGGTTGGAGTCCTGGGGCGCTGTGGAGTGAGATGTAGTGAGTGAGGGTCACTAATGGGAGAGAAGATCCTGTCATCTAAGGACACAAGCTATACCCCAACACTGGCCCACAGCTGCACAGTAAGGAAAAACGTGGTAAGGTTGCAAAGCAAACACTCAGAATGAATTGCTATTAGCTAGAAGCTCATAAACAAACTAAGAATACACACATGCTTGCTAGTTGACATAGCTCATGTAAAATTTCAAAAGCATACCTCTCCATTCTCTTTGCTTCTCACCCCCACTCAACTTCTGTCTGAAGATATTTGGAAAAGATGTAATTTACCGTGGGGAAGATAAAAAGAAACATCTAAGGGGAACCTCAGCATTGCCCAAACTCCTGATTCTCTTTAATCTGTTTCTATGCTTTTATGTTAAGAATTCTTTTTTCAGGGGCACCTGGGTGGCTTAGTCAGTTAAGCAACTGGCTCTTGATTTCCAGTCAGGTCATGATCCCAGGATCCTGGGATCAAGTCCCACATCAAGTCCCACATCAGGCTCCCTGCTCAGCAGGGAGTCTGCTTAAGTACTCTCTCTTTCCTTTTCCCTCTGCTCCTTCCCCCACTCATGTGGACATGTGCTCTCTCTAAAATAAATAAGTCTTGAATTTTTTTTTAAAAAAGAAAAACATCTAAAAAAGAATTCTTTTTTCAAAATTCTATGGAAAATTTCAAGCATAGATAATATTACATTGAATACTGCTATGCCCACGGCCATTTATATCATAAATATTTTGTTGTACTCGGCCTCCGGCATATCTATTCTTCTATCTATCCTATTCATTCATCAAACGATCTTATTTTTATACATTTCAAAATAAGCTACAGACACCAATACACTTCCCCCAAAATACTCCAGTATGCATATTATTACCTAAAGTTCAATATTTGTTATTTGCAAATTATTTTCTTTGGAGGTGATATTTACATATAATGCAATGCAGAAATCTTAAGTAAACATTCACTAAGTTTTGACAAATACATCTTTATAACCCAGACATTTATCAAAATATCAAATAATACTGTTCCACAGAAATATAATATAAGCCACAATATATCTTATAATTTTCTAATAGCTACAATAAGTAAAAAGAAACTGCTGAAATTTATAATTTATCACTTTAAGTTAAATATCTAAAATATTAAAATTGAACATGTAATAGTAAAATATTATTCAGATGTTTTACATTCTTTTCTACCAAGTCTTCAAAATCTGGTGTATATTTTACACCTGGAACACACGTCAGTTGAGACGAGTCACATATCAAGTGCTCAAAAGGCCTATGCAGCTGGGGTCCTGGCATGGGATGGCCCATACAGAATGTTTCAGCTCCCCAGGAAGGCCCCATGCCCCTTCCATCCAGTCTCTATACCCACCCCCACAGAGGCAACCATCATTCTGGGTTTTCTCCCCCATCATTGTTTAGCTCTGCCTGTCCTAGCATTTCATGTAAAAGGAATTGTATAATCTCTAGTCTTCTGTGTCTGGCTTCTTTCACTAGGCATAATGGTTCTGAGATTCATTTATGCTATTATCTGTACTCAGCAGCTGGTAGTTGTATGATTAGTCAGATAAGAAACTGCTAAACTCTTGTCCATTTTATATCAGCATTTTATATCACCAATTATTAGAGTTCTGATTCTTCCACATCCAGAATGGTCAGCCTTTTCAATGTTAATTGTTCTGGTGGGTAGATAGAGATATCTCCTTGTGGTTTATTTTGCATTTTCCTAATAGCACATGACGTCGAACGTGTATATATGTGCTTATTGGCCATTTGTGTTCTCTTCTTTCATGAAGTATCCCAGTCTCACACCCATTTCAAAAATGTGCTTGTCTTTTCACTAGCGAATTCTTTATATACCCTGAATGTCAGTCTTTTGTCAAATATGTGTTTTACACATATGTATTTTTTCCTAATCTGTGGTTTGCTTATTTCGCTTCTTAGTGGTCTCTTTGGATAAGCAGCAGTTTTAAATTTTGTTGAGGTTTAATTTATTAATTTTCTTTTAAAAGTGCTGTTTTCTGTTCCTAAGAAAGCTCTGCCTATCCCCAAGTCACAAAGCTACTCTGTTTTCTTCTGAAGATGTCATTGTTTCAGGTATTATAATTAACACTATGATCCCTTTGGATGCATTTTTTTATACCTTGTGGTATGTATATCTAGTTGTTCTAATACCTTCTATAGAAAGTTTCCTTTCTCCATAGGGTTCCTTTGGCATGTGTTGAACATCAAATGACCATGTAAGTGAGCACCTCCTCCTATGCTATTGATGTAGGTGTTGATCTTCACTCTGTATCATCTGTCTTAATAGTTGTAGCTTTATAGTAAGTCTTGAAATCCCTCATTCTAAATCCAACTTTGTTCTCTTTTTGGGGTATTATTACTTCAGATGTTCTAGGTTCTTTGCATTTCCATATAAATTTGATAACTAATTTGCCAATTTGTACCTAAAAACCTATTGGTGTTGTGATTGGGGTTGCATCAGATCTATAGGTCTGTTTGTGGAGAACTGACATCTTGCCAATGCTCTTCTATCCATCTCTTCCCATGCAGAAATGTGGTATATCTATACATTTATTTTGCTCTTCTCTAATTTCCACCAAAAATAGTTTTTAGTTTTTAGCATACATGTTTTGAGTATATTTTGATAAATGTTCTCACAAATACTTTATGTTTTTTGATGCTATAGAAAATGGAAATTAAAAAAAAGAAAAAAAATGGAAATTAAAACATTTATTTTCCAATTGTTTACTGCTAACATAAAAAATACAATTAATTTGGGCATCTGGGTGGCCCAGTCAGTAAAGGATCTGCCTTCGGCTAAGGTCATGATCCTGGGGTCCTGGGTTTGAGCACCACAATGGGCTCCCTGCTCACTGGGGTATCTGCTTTTCCCTCTCCATCTGCCTGATACTCCCCCTGCTTGTGTTCTCTTTCTTTCAAATAAATAAATACAAAATTAAAAAAATACAATTTTTTATAATCATCTTGTATGCCATGACTTTGGTAAATTATCTTACTAGTCCTAATAGCTGAATATACTCTAGTCTTTCCCACATACTAATACCATTTACAAATAAAGACAATCTTATTTCTTTATGTCTTTTCTTTCTTGCCTTTTGCACAAGATATACAGTAAAATGTTGAATTTCTTAAAAAGATTATGAACTGGTACTGAATTTTGTCAAATGTTTTTTCTGTATCTGTTAAGAAAGTTTTTTTAAAAGAAATGTATTAAAAACCTGTCCCAAACATCAACTCAAACAAATTTAGAAAACTGTTGTTTATTCGACATCTCCCTTATCCCCAGCCATCCATTACTATCGTGCTATGTGGCTTTTGTACAAGATCACCATCCAGTGGGTCAGTGACAGAGAGTGGGCTCAGACACATACCTTCTGACTTTAAAGCTCCCATTCTTTCACCAGCATCATGGTGCCCTTAGATTAGCTGAATTATTAAAAGAATTCTTGTGACAATGCTTTTAGTTTTTTTCTCTTTATTTTTATGGATAAAATGCAACATACATATTATACTTAATGAAAGCTGGGACAAAAGAATCAATATTAACTTTTGAGATAGGAGACAACATAAGACATTGGCATTTCTTGTGACATTAAATAATTTTCTAATCAGAGCACATAGTTTTAGAAAATAGTTGGGAAAATGTCTGAAAGAAAAAATGTTTTTAAATTAAGGTGTATGTATGTATAAAACTATTTAAAATGTTTGAAAGAAACATTTTAATTCATGTCATATTATTTTTTATTAGATGACATATTGATGGAAAACAGTTGAAAATGCCTGTCAGAAACGAGGAACTATTCAATCCCATAATATATATTCTTCTCAGGCATGTAAAACATTTGTGAAAAACAGTTGAAATGTGATTGAAAGAAAGAAGGGACTTTTTAACCTCATGTTACTTTTCAGTCAAGTGCAATATGGGGAAAGCATTTGAAAGATGCCTGAAAGAAGAGATGACTATTAATTCCCACACTTGAAGACCTGTATTGCAACATGGTGAAACACACAAGACAATGACTAAGGGACATGAATTCTCTCAGAGTATACAACAGGTCACATTTATGGAGTATTTTTGGCTTTAAAGCTTGCACTAAAAATATTTTACATCATTAAATGTATATTTTTAAATGTACACTGAAAGCTAACTGAAGTGACTTAAATAAGATGACTCGGACAGTTTGTAACAAAAACTTTTTCCATTAACTTTTTTCCTAAGAAAGACAAGTGAGGTAGTTTATACTGTGTGCACATTAAAACAAAATTAATATTCCAGTTTATTTGAAGATCCTACTGGCTCTAAGAATCATATCCCCCAATCAGCTGCTTAACAAAGGGATCCTCTTTTGCAAAGTGGAGAAAACAATGAGCCAGCTCTAGGGTTTTTTCTGAGTGTCACTAAAATGTTAACTTTCTCTAATACCTTTCTGGGTATTATTTTCCTAACTGTACACCAAGAGCACTTGGGAGGAGGTGGGTGGGAAGCTAGTAAGAACTGAATCTAGAAGCCCAGGATTTGACTCTTTTTTTGTTTGCAAACATACTATTCATTTTTACAGAATACCATAACTATTTTAAAGCAACTTTTGATAAACCAAAGATAGTTTCAATAATTATTTGACAGAAATTTTTAACTATAATATAGGGGTTTGATTATTCTTTAAAAATAAAATGAGTAAAAAGAACCTCTACTCATACAAAAATTAGTCTGTGTGTCTACTGAAATTCTCTCATCCCTTAGTTAGTCCAATGACTAAGAATAAAAGTTATATCCAAAGATATTGGTATTGACATGGCCTTCCATATTACACAGTTACTTGAAAGTTGTCACACATACTTAAATACATTCAAATTATTAATTTAAAGCTATTGAGTTAGCTAAGTCTTTAACATTTCACACCACAAAAAGTGAGTAAGAAATTCAGAAACAGTTGTCTCCTGTCATCTGTCAGCCACTTATTTAAAACTAATGACAAGTGGAGTAAATCTTAAAACCTTTAAAACTTATATATATGTTCTAATGTGGTTTCAGTCCAAAGATGGGAAAATCCTCAAAAAATTAGATCTGCAAATCTTCAATAAAAAATCTTCTACAATAGAATTTAACAATTTGAAACTATAGGAAACAGAATGGGAAAAATCAGTCCCTATTTTCATGTATACACAGAAGTATAAGATAGCTAATTTGAAGAATTTCTTCCGTGTGTGGGTATAAACTACTGCCACCTTATGCTCTGGAAGTTAGCAGCTGCATAAAGTAAAATGTTTACTCTTGTTGTTCTGAATTTCAAAAAAAAAAAAGCATTTTTTCAGACTCTTGAAATTCATTATGTAAACTCACATGCCATCAATTAGCCAAACATTGAAAACTGATGAAATGTAGGAATAAATAAAAGCCTACATGACACATGATTATCTTCTAATGGGTTTTCAGGCACAGGAAATAAAAATTCTCAAACAAATAAAACAAATGGATATTTGAGTTTTTTATAAAACTATAACAAAATCCTAATGGCCAGAAACATAATTATCTACATGTTGAATATAAATAATGTTTTTAGAGATATCAAGGCATAATAATGCTGCATATAAAAGATTTCTTCTAGGGGTACCTAGGTGGCTCAGTCAGTTAAGTATCCGACTCTTGATTTTGGCTCAGGTCTTGATCTCAGGGTCGTGAGTTCAAGCCCCGCGTTGGGCTCCATGCAGGGTGTGGAGCCTACTTACAAAAAAAAAAAGAAAGAAAGAAAGAAAGAAAAAGATTTCTTCTATATGTGGGTTTAAATTACTATCATATTATGTTTTGAGAATTGGTAGGTAGAAACGCTCATAAAAACATTCGGTAAAAACATTTTTTTACCAAAGCATTGGTAAAATATTTTCTGTATGTGTGAATAACTTTATTGTTTGAACTGCAAAAGAGTCATCTGGATGTTAAATCTCATTAAAATTATTATAAATTCAATGAAATTTCAATCTGTGAATTCTAATCCAAAGCACACATGTAGGATAAATGAGACCTCTGTCCCCATTTCTCGGTAACTAGAACTAGGAAACTAGAACTATATCTGCAGTCTCATGGTGAAAGGCAGAGCTGTCTGACCCTTCAGCACATTTTGGATTTGCTCTCCATTAGATTGTGGAGAACTGTGTGTTCTCACCTATTGAAGGTCTGGAAAATGGCTCTGCAGGATCTTCATAGCAAGATAGTTTCCAGCTTACCAAATATGCATGTAATTTTAAAGCCTGAGGCTAATCCACAGTGCTTGGCCATATCTATGAATGATGAACAGAAACAATTTGCTTTTACAGCACATAAAATCTGGATATAACAGTGTTTTTTCAGTACTTTTGGATAAAGAGCAATTGGATAAAGAGAATTCTATATTTTTAAATTGGGGCTACAGAAGTGACTATCTACAGCTGTAAAATATTTTAAAAAATGATATGTTTGATAAGGAAAGGAAATCTGTGCCTGGCACAGAGAAAGCTTTTCATTGAGCACCATAATCATGATAAAAAGATAGAGGTCTGTGACTATTAACTACACAAAAGGTTACGAAAGCATAAGAACACCCTCTGTCAAACTAATCTTTGCTATGGGAACCTGTGCTCATAAGAGAATAAGCTTTAAAAATATAAATTTTCAATAATCCACAATAGAGAAACGTTCACTTGCACCAGAATGTGGATAGTCATAATACAGTACAACATACATAACAATACAGTGTTCTTTCCACAGAAGTTCATCCTCCTCCAATTTGGGAGCAAGTCAGGGCATCGATATTGTATGAATAACTTTAGAAATTGATTCCCTTTGAAAAGCAGATCTGAATTATTTTGCAGAGCAGAAATTATTGAAATTTCTGGCATTCTTGTTCAAAAATGTCAACATATATGTAACATAAGTATAAAAAAGACTCTTCCACTTCTTGTGTTTGGTAGCATCTGCTACATAAAGAAGTGTTTTTTATCTCTAGGCATAAGATGAAGTTCATTTCTGTTGTGAAGTCAAAGTACTAGAAATGATTAGAGTTCCATATACTAGCTTGGCCTCTCCTCTGGAACAATCACAGTGCCTTTCCTTCACCATTATCAAGGAACCACAGGAGAAAGCCTCAGCTCAGTCAACCAGCTCCTCCCCCATAGTTCGTGTTGACAATGCTGGGAGATGCCACTTGGGCTGAGAAACACCAAGAGGGTTATTGGAACAAACATGTCAAAAACAGTCTTGTTATTTTCCCTACCAAATGTAGAATCTTCTTGGCATATAATACATGATAGGTGCCATCTTGGGGGGTATTTCAAAAACTTGGTTGGGGTTTAATCACCCACTCTGCTTGAGGATTTACATGATATATGTCCAATATATAAGCATCTGGATCCAAGCAATGCTGCCCTAAAGGAAAGAGAAAATCAAAGAATGTTTTCGAGAGTGCACACGTCTATGTGTGCATGTGCATGTGTGTGTTGGTAAGGTTCCAATAGACCAAGATAGTTCTCTCAGCCAAAAGTTAGGTAGATACATATTCAAGGTTCTTTAGCAAAGCCAGTCTGCTTGCCTGCCTTATTCCTTCCCTTCTTTGTTTCTTTTTGACTGTGAAATACTTCAAATAAATCCCATGCAAAATTGTGGAAAAATCAGCCATAACAACTATAGGCAAACTGTTCCCTAGACTCAGCACATAAATTAGGAAAATATGGCAAGAACCCATCTAAGGTATAAACTGATCATTTATATACATGTCCTCTAATGATTTCACAGACAGTAACTTGACCAAGGCTAGAAAAGATTAAAATCAAGGTCATTTTGTTTCTTTACTACAGATGCAATGCCCATAGGCAGGAAATCTAGAAATGACAACAACAAAATGATCATTCCATGAGGCAAATACATTTGAAAATCTTTATGTACAGTGTGTTTGAAACGTATATCAAAGTCTCAAATGAAACCACCAATATCTGACCACTTGCTTGATTCATTTATTAAATATTTCTTAAAAATATAGTGCCAGGCACTATTCCAGGGGTTAGGGCTACAGAAATGCATCACATAGTCAAAAATATTTGCCCTCAGGGCACTTAAATTCTCAAAGTGGTAAAAGACAACCAGCAAATAAGCAAGTATAAAACAAGTCTTGCAGTGATAAGCACATGAGAGAACAACAAAGCTGGGAAGGCACACCTAGAAGTGAGATCCTGGAAGGTCTCTTTGAGAAGGTGACACAGTGGCAAACACAAGAGGTGAGGGAGTGAGAAATGAACACTCTAAAACAGAGCATCCTGGGAAAAAGTTAGAGAAAATGCAAAGGCTCCAAGGCAAAATGTGCCTGGCGACTGCATCTGCAAAGTTGGTGTTGAGTGGAAGTCTGTATATAATTTGAGAGGCATCTGCATACAGGTGTATTTAAAGCAATGTGAAGGACTGAGTTCACCAAGGACGTTACATGTAGATAAGAAGAGTTCTGAGGCCTGACCCTACAGTTTCCCACACTGAAGGTTGAGAGGATGAGAAGTAGTAGGCAAAAGAGACTCAGGAGCTGCCAGTGAAGTGGGACAAAACCCAGAAGCTTAGGTTGTCCTTGAAACCAAGTGAAGAAGGTGTATTTTCAAAGAAGAGAAAGATCAACTCAGGCAGTTAGAACAGAACGAATGACTGGATTTCACAACATAAGTGTTCTCTGGTGGCCTCAACAAGAGAGCAATTTTGGTGAAGTGTTGCGGGGTAATGCTTGACTGGAGTGGTTTCAAGAGAGAACAAGAGGAAGAAATTGGAGGACAGAAAATAGCTTCAAGGAGTTTTTGCTGTAAAGCAGAATACTGGAATGGAAGTAGGTTTGAGAGAAAGAGAGTTTTGTGAAGATGAATATTACCAAAAATGTCTATGTAGTTGGAAATGATGCAGTTGGGAGGGTAAAGCTGATGGTACAGGGGAGAATGGGGGGCTGGAGCAAGGCCCCGAGTGGCAGGCAGGAACACAAAGTGAGGCACACGTGGAGGTGCTGGTCATAAGTGGGAGCTGGGGTGGTTTATCCAGACTGTGCAGAGGGCAAGCAGAAGACCTGAATGAAGAGGAAGGCAGGACACACATGCAAGCAGAGGCAATTTCCGTTTGATTCCTTTTTGTTCCCCTTCAGGGAAATAGGAAGCATTAACCTCGGCTAAGGGTGAAACCAGGGATATTAAACAAAAAAGGTGTTACAATGTCAACATTCCCTGATGTTCTCTGTTTTGCAGGGATCTCCAGGAAGTGACTTTCCAACTTGGAGGCACACTTAAAAGACCCAAAAATCTGCTCCATATCAATTAAAATATTCACATTTAAATTTTGAAAATATTTTAGAAAATTCATACAACTGTTCTCACATGAAATTAAAAATTCAGAAACTTACTGATGTTGAATTCATATTTAAGAAACTCATAAAATATGCTTTTACAATAATAGCATTATACCTCTTTTAGAATAATCAGAGAATTTAGGAGTAAAAACCGTTAGAGAATGCTTACCTATATTTCCTCCAATTTCATATAACCGTTGGTTCTGAATCTTAAAGCATTCTGATGAACCATGACTGAAAAAAAAAAAAAAGAAAGCAATGTAATTTAACCTTCTTCCATGATCTGAGGTAAACACATGCTTTTAATATCACGGCAACAATTCCTTCTGCCTTGAATGAAATATATCCACAAATCATTATTATGATTAAAGTTATGATACACAATTTTATTTGTTTGACACGGCCAAGCATCCAAGGCAGAGGGAAGATGGGACTATTCCAAACCAAGATGGACACTACTGTGCCCTATAGCAGCCTGGAGCTCATTCTACCCACAACTGTCAGCTTCATTTAAGAGAGGACTGTTACAGACACACCAAGGCTGGTAAAGGAACAGCTGCATGTTTAATATTGCCTTGTCATTGGTCACATTACTCTCAGTTCAAAAGAAGTCAGGTTTCATTTCTCTTCTTGCCAAAAATTGAATGGGATTCTCTCCTCTGTCCGTGCCATGTTTCTAAACTTGCCTAAAGCTTTTCAAACTGCTTAATGTTGACTTCATTGTGTGTTTTTGCTCTATAGTGAAAGCAAGTCAGAGAAAATAATGGCCCAATTTAATTTCTCCACTCCAGATTAGAATGCTGCGGTAGAAGAGTGGCTGATCTTCATCCTATCTGAGGAATGACTTTCAGTTTAGTAACTTCAAAAAGGTTGACCTCAGCTCTTTGTGAGGAAGAAAGATGTGTGACTTATTTTCTTTAATTAAACATTTTATTTGAGATCATTGTAGATTTGCTCATAGTTTTAAGAAATTGCACTATGTACCCTTTACTCAGTTTTCTCCAATAGTAAAATCTTACAAAGCTCTAGTGTACTATCACAACCATAATGTCAACATTGATTCAGTCAAGATACATAACATTTCCATCACCACTAGATCTCTCTTGTTTCCCTTTTATAAGCCTGCTCACCTCCCTCTCTGTCCTAATTCTTACCCTCATCCCTTATCCCTGGTAACCTCTACTCTATTCCACATTTTCTAGAAGTTTGTCATTTCAAAAATATTATATAAATGGACACATGGAGTTTAGAACTTTTTGTATTGGCTCTTTTTTCAATCACCATCAATTGCTGGAGATTCATCCAAGGCGTTGCATTTTATTGGTGAGTAGCACACCATGGTATGGATGTGCCAGTTTGTTATTTACCTGTTGAAGAATACCTAGGTTTCTTTTCCAGATTTTACTATTATACATGAAGTTGCTATAAGCATTTGTATACAGGTTTTTATGTGAATATAATCTTCATTTCTTTGGGATATATGCCCATGGGGCACCTGGCTGGTTTAGTCCATGGAGCATGTGACTTTTGATCTTTTTCTTGATCTTTTGAGTTGTGAGTTCAAGCGCCACAATGGATGTGCAGGCATTACTTAAAAAAAAAAAATGCCCAAGAGTGTGAAAACTGGGTTGCATGGCAGTCGCATATTTAGTTTTATGACAAACTACCAAACTCTTTTACAGAATGTCTATACCCACCACCAATGTATGAGTGATCCAAAGATCTCTGTATCTTTGCCAGTATTTAGTGTCATCACTATTACTTATTTTAGCCATTCTCAGAGATGTTTAATGATGTCATTGTGGCTTGCATTTCCCTAATGGTTAAAGATACTGAACATCTTTTCATGTGCAAATGTGTATCTGTATATCCTCTTTAGGGAAATGTCTTTTGCTCATTTTTATTTTTTATTTATTTTTCAAGATTTTGTTTATTTGACAGAAAGAGAGAGCACAAGTGGGGGGTGGCAGGCAGAGGGAGAGAGAGAAGCAGGCTCCCTGCTGAGCAAGGAGCCTGATGCGGGCTCCATCCCAGGACCCCAGGATCATGACCTGAGCCGAAAGCAGACGATTAACTAACTGAGCCACCCAGACACCCCTTGCTCATTTTTAAATTAGATTGTTTCTTTCTTATTCTTGAGTATTGAGTTTTCTTTTTATATTCTAAATACTAGTCATTTGCTGGAAATGAAGTTTGTAAGTATCTTTGTCTTTTCATCCTTTTCATTGAGTCTTTCTGCATATAAGTTTTCAATCTTGATGATGTCCAATTTATCAATTTTTACCTCTTATGGATCATGCTGGTTTTTTTTTAAAGTTTTATTTATCATTTATATTAAACCCCTGGTTGGTGTAAAAAAAAATAAAGTTTTATTTATCTATTTTAGAGAGAGGAAGAGAGAGAAAAAGCAAGGGGGAAGGAGTAGAGGGAAAGAATCTTAAGCAGACTCCCAGCTGCACATGGAGCCCAACACAGGGCTTGATCTCAGGATCCCGAGATCACGACCTGAGCTGAAATCAAGAGTTGGTCACTCAACTGACAACCACCGAGGAATCCCTGGATCATGCTTTTAATGGCAATTTTAAGAACTCTTTACTAGCCCTACATCACAGAGGTTTTCTCCTTTGCTATTTTCTAAAAGTTTTATAGTTTCACACTTTACATTTAAGTCTGTGATTCATTGTGGGTTTTTTGCTTTTTGTCTATAGATGTCCAACTGCTAGAGCACCATTTATCATTTGTTGAAGAGGCTATCTTTCATCCACTGAATTGCTTTTGTACTTTGGTCAAAAATCAGTTATTAGCAGGGCACCTGGGTGGCTCAGTTTCTTAGCTCTCCAACTCTTGGTTTCAGGTCAGGTCATGATGTCAGGGTTGTGAGATCGAGCCCTGCATCTGCCTCCATGATCAGCAGGGAGTCTGCCTGGGATTCTCTCCCTATCCTTCTTTATTTCTCTTTAAAATAAATAAATAAATCTTTAAAATGTTCAGTTATTAGAATAGTCAAATTCATAGAGACAGAAAGTAGAAGAGCAGTTACCAGTGGTTGGGGGAGGGAGAAATGAGGAGTTATTGTTTATTGGTGACAGAGTTTGAGTATGGAATAATAAAATCTTTCTGGAGATGGATGGTGGTAATTATTATACAATAATGTGAATGTACTTAATATCGGTGAACTGTAAACTTAAAATGAACTTCGTTATGGGCAGTTTTTTTTTTTCCTCCTCTACAATCTTTCTATCTTTCCTTCTTTCTTCTTTCATTCATTCTTTCTTTCTCTCTTTCTCTCTTCCTTCCTCCCTCCCTTTTCTTCTTTTTCTTCCTCCCTCCCTCCCTTTTTTCTTCTTTCTTTCTCCCTTCCTTCTTCCTTTCCCTTTTTCCCCTCCCTCTCCTTCCCTCCCCTTCCCTTCCCTTCCCTTTCCCTCCCTCCTTTCTTTTTTTTTCTCTTTTTGTCTTATTGCAGTGGCTTAATCTTCTAATGGAATTTTGACTAGAAGTAGTGTTTTTGATCTAGTGTTCAATCTTTCATCATTAAGTATAATGTTAGCTGTAGAATTTTGTAGATGATCTTTATCAAGTTGAGGAAGTTCTTCCCTTTTCTTAGTTCACTGAGGGTTTTTATCATGAATGGGTATTGGATTTTATCAAATGCTTCTTCTGTAACAACTAACATGATCATATGATTTTTCTCTAATCCAATGGTGGATGACATTAATTTCTAAATATTGAGCCAAACTTGCATACCTGAAATGAATCCCACTTGGTCACTGTAATTCCTTTAACATAAACTGGATTAGATTTGCTGATGTTTGTTGAGGACTTTTGCCTCTAAGTTCATGAGAGATAATTAGTCTTCAGTGTTTGTTTATTGTCTTTGATGTCCGGTCAATACCGAATTCATAAAATGAGTTAAGTAGTGTCCCTTCCTCTTCAACTTTCTTGTAAAAGAATGTGGTAAACTGATGTTTATTCTTTAAACATTTCCTAGAATTCTCCAGTGAAACCATCTGGGCTTGAAGATATCTCTTTTGGGAAACTTTTAAAGATTCAATTTCTTTAAGGGCTATAAAACTATTTCATCTTGGTTGTCTTTTGGTAATTTGTGGTTTTTGAGGAACTGGTCCATTTCTTCTAAGTTTTTGATTTTGAGTATATAGTTTGTTCAAAATATTTCATTATCCTTTTAAGGGAAGATTATATACAGTGATAGTTCCTATTCTTAATATTGGTGATTTCATTTTTGTTAGTCTTTCTAGAAGTTTATCAATTTTATTGTTTTTTAAAATGAACTAGATTTTTGTTTTACTGATCTCTATCATTTTCCTGTTTTGTTTCATTCATTTCTACTCTTCTCTGTATCATTTCCTTCATTCTGCTTGCTTGTATTTATTTTGCTTACTTTTCTAGTTTTTAGAGGTAGAAAACTTACTTGCTCTGAGATCTTTCCCTCTTTTTAAATGTATTTATTGCTATACATATGTTCTCTCAATATAGCTTTAGCTGCACTGTACAAAATTTGATAAGCTGCAGTTTTACTTTCATTCTATGTACTTTTAACAATTTTCTGATTTCAAGCTTTACTACAAAGCTGTGATCACTAACACAGCATGGTACTGGCACAAAAACAGACACATAGACTAATGGAACAGAGTGGAGAGTCCAGATATGGATCCTTAACTCTATGGTCAAATAATCTTCGACAAAGTAGGAAAAAACATCCAGTGAAAAAAAGACAGTCTTCAATAAATGGTGCTGGGAAAATTGGACAGCTATGTATAGAAGAATGAAACTTGACCATTCTCTTATACCATACACAAAGATAAACTTGAAATGGATGAAAGAGCTCAATGTGAGGCAGGAATATATTAACATCCTAGAGTAGAACATAGGCAGTAACCTCTCTGACATCGGCCACAGCAACTTCTTTCAAGACTCGTCTCCAAAGGCAAAGAAAACAAAAGCGAAAATGAACTTTCAGGACTTCATCAAGATAAAAAGCTTCTGCACAGCAAAGGAAACAGTCGACAAAACAGAAACAACCCATGGAATGGGAGAAGATATTCACAAATGACACTACAGACAAAGGGCTGATATCCAAGATCTATAAAGAACTCCTCAAACTCAATGCCCAAAAAACAGATAATCATGTCAAAAAAACGGGCAGAAGACACAAACAGACACTTCTCCAAAGAAGACACACAAATGGCTAACAGACACATAAGAAAGTATTCATCATCACTAGCCATCAGGGAAATCCAAATCAAAACCACATTGAGATACCACCTTACACCAGTTAGAATGACCAAAATTAACAGGACAGGAAGCAACAAGTATTGGAGAGGATGTGGAGAAAGGGGAACCCTCTTACATTACTGGTGGGAATGCAAGTTGGTATAGCCACTTTGGAAAACAGTGTGGAGATTCCTCAAAAAATTAAAATAGAGCTACCCTATGACCCTGCAATTGCACGACTGGGTATTTACCCTAAAGATACAGAGTGAAAAGAAGGACCATATGTACCCTGATGTTCATAGCAGGAATGGCCACAATTGCTGAACTGTGGAAAGAGTCAAGATGCCCTTCAACAGATGAATGTATATAGAAGATATGGTCCATATAGACAATGGAATATTACACAGCCATCAGAAAGGATGAATACCCAACTTTTGTATTAACATGGACAGGACTGGAGGAGATTATGCTGAATAAATCAAGCAGAGAAAGTCAATTGTCATATGGTTTCACTTACTTGTAGAGCATAAAGAATAACATGGAGGACATTAGGAGAAAGAAAGGAAAAGTGAATTGGGATAAATCAGAGGGGGAGAGGAAGCATGACAGACTATGGACTCTGAGAAGCAAACTGAGGGTTTTGGAGGGGAGGGGGTAGGGGGAAGGGTGAGCCTGGTGGTCTGTATTAAGGAGGGCACATATTGCATGGAGCACTGGGTGTGGTGCATAAACAATGAATCTTGGAACACTGACAAAAATAAAATAAAATTAAGATGTTAAATACTACAACAACAACAAAAAAACAATTTCCTTTAATACTTCCTCTTTGAGGGCGCCTGGGTGGCTCAGTGGGTTAAAGCCTCTGCCTTCGGCTCAGGTCATGATCTCAGGGTCCTGGGATCGAGGCCCGCATCGGGCTCTCTGCTCAGCGGGGAGCCTGCTTCCTCCTCTCTCTCTGCCTGCCTCTCTGCCTACTTATGATCTCTCTCTGTGTGTCAAATAAATAAATAAAATCTTTAAAAAAAAAAAAAAATACTTCCTCTTTGAACCATGGTCAAAGGTGGTGGTTTAATGAACCATGTGTGGTTTAATTTTCAAGTATTTAGTAATTATCATATTGTCTTGCTGTTATTAACATCTAGTTTGATTCCTTTATGGTCAGAAAAGATATTCTGTATTGATTTAAATTATTTTACATTCATTGAAATTTATTTTATGGCCCAGGATATGGTCTATCTCTTATGATTTTATCTTGACTTATTTACAGTGTTTTTTTTGTATACTGCTTTGTATGGTTTTCTTTGTGGTTTCTTTGGCATTGCAATAACATATGTAACTTATTATGCTCTATTGGGATTGATGTTTTACTATTTTGAGCGCTATGCAGAAAACTAGTCCCATCAGTTCTCTTCACCCTCATACTTTTAAAAATAAATATTTAATTCTATTTATTCTTAGTTATTTAAATTAAAAATAACATAAGTTTAATGAAGAGGACTGTTAATACATATATGGATTTCATTTTTAAAACAAAGATAACCCTAATATTCTGGAATAACTAAACCTTATCTATTTTACTCTGAAATTACTATTTTACCATTAATAAATGTAGTTCTCCTAATTGGTAAAACTCTGACAAATTTTACAAATGAATTTAGTTTTAGAACTCTTTTATGATTTAGAGAAAAATTGTGAAAATAGTATAGAGAGTTCCCATATTTCCCATACTCTGTCCTCCCATTATTAACTCCTAACATGAATATGGTACATTTGTCACAACTAATGAGTACTAATACATTATTATTAACCAAGGTTTATACTTTATTTAGATGTTCTTGGTTTTTATGTAGCCATCTGTGTTCTGTTCCAGGGACCCATCCAGAATACTGCAGTATATTCAGTAATTGTAATTGGTTGAAGAGGGTCCCTTCCAAAACTCATGTCTGCTTAGATGTTCAGAATCTGACTTTATTTGAATATAGGCTTATTTGCATATGTAAACAGTTAAGAATCTAGAGATGAAATCATCCTGGATTCAGGGGACCCCCTAAAATCCAGTGAATCCTTGTAAGAAGGGGAGAAAATACAGAGAAACACAAAGAGGATGCGAAGGTGGAGAGACTGGAGTGATACATCTATGAACCATGGAATGCCAAGGATGTTGGCAACCACTAGAAGCTAGGAGAGAGGCATGGGAGAGCTTCTCCCTCACAGCCTCCAGACGGAACCAACCCTGCTGACACATTTCTTTCAGACTCCTAGCCTCCTGAATTGAGAGAATACATTTCTGTTGTTTTAAGCCACCTATTGAGGTAATTTGTTATGGAAATACTGGGAAACTGAAACATAGTCATGTCTCATTAGGCTCCACCTGACTCTGACTGTTTCTCACACTTGTCTTGTTTTCGTTGTCTTTGACAGTTTTGAGGAGGACTCATCAGGTATTTTGTAGAATGTTTCCAAACTGGGATTTGTCTGATGTTTTCCTCATGTTTGGTAGGAGTTAAGTGTTCTTGGGAGGAAAGCAACAGAAGAGCCATTTTCATCATTTTTTATCAGGGCTACATACTATCAGTGTGACTTAATCATTGTTTTTTTTTTTTAAAGACTTTATTTATTTATTTGACACAGAGAGAGATCACAAGTAGGCAGAGAGGCAGGCAGAGAGAGAGGAGGAAGCAGGCTCTCCACTGAGCAGAGAGCCTGATGTGGGGCTCGATCCCAGGACCCTGAGATCATGACCTGAGCCGAAGGCAGAGGCTTTAACCCACTGAGCCACCCAGGTGCCCCATGACTTTATCATTGTTGATGTTAATCTCAGTCACCTCCTGCAGTCAGATTTCATGACTGTGAAGTTATTCTTTTTCCCTCTTTACATACTACAGTCTTTGGAGAGAAGTCACTATGCAGACAGTAAGGAGTCCTGAGCCTCAACTCTTTTAAAATATAATTGTCTTGGGGCGCCCGGGTGGCTCAGTAGGTTGAGCATCCAACTCCTGATTTCGGCTCACATCATGTTCTTGGGGTCTTGGGTTGGAGCCCTCCTCACTGAGCAGGAGTCTGCTTGAGATTCTTGCTCTCCCTCTCCTTCTGTCCCTACCCTCTCCCCCGCTCTCACTCATATATAAATAAATATTTTAAAATAAATAAAGTTGTCTTAAATATGTCCTCAACATACACTAAGTGCCATATCCAATGGTGCAATTTTTGCTTCAACCATCAAATATGATTTAAGAAATGCACAAGGAGTAGGATAATCTATTACAGTTACTATTTTTTACCCATTCTGATGTTATCCTTTCTTTTCTGATGTTTCAAGTCTTTGTTATCATTTTTTCTTTTTCTTTTTTTTAAAGATCTTATTTATTTATTTGTCACAGAGAGAGAGAGATCAGATCACAAGTAGGCAGAGAGAGAGGAGGAAGCAGACTCCCTGCCAAGCAGGGAGCCCGATACGGGCCTCGATCCCAGGACCCTGAGATCATGACCTGAGCCGAAGGCAGAGGCTTTAACCCACTGAGCCCTATCATTTTCTTTCTATTTGAGAACTTCCTTTATCCATTCTTCATGGGTAAATTTGCTAGCAACAAAATTCTTTAGTTTTGCCTCACCCAAGAATGTCTTTGTTTCCCCTTCATTCTGGAAAGGTATTTTTTGCAGGACATAGAATTCAGGGTTGACAGCTCCTTTCTTTCAGTAGTTGGAAAGATGCTATGCCATTTCCAGCTGGCCTCCAGGGTTTCAAATGAGAAATGAAAAATCTGCAGTATTTAGAATTGGTGTTCCCTATAAGAAAGGCATTGTTTCGCTCTGGATACGGTTGAGGTTTTTTTTCTTTGTCTTTAATTTTTACAAGTTTGATCACGTTGTTTGGAAGGGATTTCTTCGGTTTGTCTTGTTTGGGTTCACTTAGTTTCTTGAGAATGTAGGTTTATACCTTTTGCTAATTTGGAAAGTTTTTAGTCATTATTTATTCAAAACATTTTCAGTTCCTCTCTGTTTTCTCTACTCTTGGTACTGCAATGATACAAAGATTAGCTTTCTTGTTATAGTCCATGGATCCCTGAGGCTTTATGCACTTTTTTGGGTCTGTCTTCTTTCTGTTGTTCAGAATAAATAATGCTACTGATATTCCTCAAGATTATTGATTATATCCTCTGTCATCTTCACTCTATTGAGCCCATCTAGTGAATTTATTTCAGTTATTCTTTCAGTTCCATAATTTTCATTTCACTATTTTTGTAACTTCTACTTGTTTGCTGAGATCTTCTATTTCTTCATTTGTTTCAAGAGAATTCAGAATTGCCTGTTGAGGCGTGTGTGTGTGTGTGTGTGTGTGTGTGTGTGTGTGTGTGTGTGTGATGGCTGCTATAAAATCCTTGTCAGATGATTCTAACATCTGATTCAATTTAGCACTGGCATTTCTCAATTGTCTTTTCTAATTCTTTTGTGATTTTCCTGGTTTTAGGTATAATGAAGTGATTTTGTATCATACTGCAGACACTTTGGGTATTACGAGACTCTGGATCTTATTGAATCATCATTTTTTTTGGCAGGCATTCCTCCTGTTGTAAGTTTAGTACAAGGTCTGGGTGGATGTGTATGTTCAGCTTTTTGCTGGGCCCCACTGACACCTTCCTAGTGAAAGTGGGACACCAACTGGCACTGCTTTGCTGCCTCTGATTGGGGGTGTAAGATCAGTTCCCTGCTGGGCTCTGCTGCCACCAGGGAGAGGAAACAGAAGTTTGACTCTTGCTGCTTTGTTGCTGTTGGGTGAGGGTAAAGCTCAGCTCTTCACTGGACCTTACTGACTCTGAGTGTGGGGTGAAGCTAGTCGATAACTGCCTTGCACTGATTTGTCAGGTCTCATTGCTGCTGGGTAGAGGAGACTCAGCTAGAGGCAGGACTCTGCTGACACTGTTGTGGTTGGGAAGTGGATCACCACCTGATTCTGTTGCGTGATAGTTGCCTGCTTGGTCCCACTGAAAACACAGAGGTAGTGGTGTGCTTTTTCTGTTGGTGTTTGGTTGGAGTAGGGCAGGTATTGCCAAAATGGTTTTTTGTGGTTAGGACATCTTCTCTCCAGTCCTTTGGGGTCTTCTTGGAGCTCATTTATTGTGTGTTCCTGTGCCAAGCTGAAAGTTCCTGCAGCACCCTGTGTGGACATATGGGAGGCAACAAGGAAATCCAGGAATTCACCACCACGTTGTTTCACAGGCCCAATGTCCCTAGGCATTCAGCATTTGTCTCTCTACCTTTCAGAGAGAGTGTGTCCAACTCTGATTGTGTTATATCCAAGGGTTTTTACTCAGAAGAGGGAGGGCCTGGGGGGAATGGGACTTCTCTCCGCCCCCCCTTTTTTTTTACTTAAACAGAAGAGGTAGTTAGTAGTCAGAAAATAAGCCTCTAGTGAAACAGGCAATAATGGACCAGTTTACAACTAAACTGAAATTGTCCACAGTTCAAACTAGTGAAGAAAATGGGCTGAACAACATCTTTTGAAGTTCATACAAAGGATCTGCCTCTATAGTCACAGATTTCTATTTTTATTAGAACATTTTCATTCTACAAAAGGTCTACATCAGAGTACAAAGGTAGTTTTATCATGCATGTGACTAGCAATCTTTTGGATGGTCACATCCCCCCAGTGGAATTTCAAGTCTCTCTGTGACTGCCTAGTGGTAACTATTTACAGTGTTCTAGCAACCGACAGAAGTACGTTTTCTGGGCTCCTGTTGGCCTCTTTCTACTCTTCGTTTCTTTTTTATGTATGCTTACACACACACACACACACATACACACACACACACACATTTATATGGCAAAAGAGAAAGAGAACATAAAATAACACGCACACATCATAAGAATACTTGAAGAATTTTCACAAAGTGAACATACCTTGTAACCAGCCCCCATAATCTGAAAAACGAACTTCTCAGAAGCCACTGTCATGTGTTCTTAGTCATTATCCCCTCCACCCTCACAGAAAGCCACTATTCTGGCTTCTAACACCATAGGTTACTTTTATTGGCTACTCTTGTTTTTTTAAATTGAAATATTTTTCTTGAGATAGTGGTAGATTCATATGTAGTTGTAAGAAATAATACAGAAAAATTCCTCATACTCTTTGCCCACTTCTCCCCAAATGGTAACGTTTTATACAAATACAGTATAATGTCACAGTTAGCATACTGACATTGATATGATCTACCTATCCTATTCAAATTTCTCACTTGTACTCATTTGTGTGTGTGTGTGTGTGTGTGTGTATTAATTTCAGTTCAACTTGTAAAGGCTCTCTGATCTACCACCGAGTTGACTCTAACTGAGCAACTCCAACACTGTCTGTCAGATCCTTGTGTTGCCCTTTTATGACCGTACCCATCTCCCTCCCATGATCTCCTCTCTTCACCTCCCAGCAACTACTAACCTACCCTCCATTTCTAAAATTTTGTCACTTTAAAATGTTATATGAGTGGAGTCTTGTGGTATGTAATCTTTCACAATTGGCTTTTTCCCCCCTCCCCCTCAACATGTATACTCCTTAACACAATTGGAAAGCTTCTCTTTAGGAATTTCCATCAGTTTTGGGGCACCTGCATGGCTCAGGCAGTTAAGCGTCCAACTCTTGATTTTAGCTCAGGTCATGACCTCAGGATTGTGAGACCAAGCCCCATGCTGGGCTCTGCTCAGCACAGAGTCTCCTTAAGATTCTCTCCCTCTGCCATTCCCAATCCCCCCCTATCCCCCGCTTGCTCTCACTCTAACAACAAGAATAAAAATAATATCAGTTTTACTAGAGACCATCAAGCTGTACCTGCTCCTTAATGGATGGATTTAAACTAGTGTCTTTCATGTTTATCTTTTAAAAACC
Organism: Ailurus styani; assembly: GCA_002007465.1. Taxonomy (NCBI): domain Eukaryota; kingdom Metazoa; phylum Chordata; class Mammalia; order Carnivora; family Ailuridae; genus Ailurus; species Ailurus styani. Next base: position 287,102 of record LNAC01000695.1, on the reverse strand, counting down.
TCAGGGCAAATGTTTATTCTTGAATAAGCATGCCTAAAGAAAAATTATCATGATTAATGCTGCTTCAAGGTGACTTATCAGAGATGAGCAAAAGGACTTTTTTTGTAAATAAAATTCTAATCCCAAGATTTACTAGTAGTATGTTTTAAAGAAACAACGGCTATGACGTCCATTTAACTACATAAACTTTATCTGATCTAGGCATTCTGAAGCTCAATGAAGCCTGAAACTAACTTGCTATAACTAACTTGCTATATTTTTTATTCTAATGAAAGGTAAAACTCAAATGAAACCACCAAGATAGGAGATGTCTATTAAGAATCCCATTTGTATAATTTCTTAAAAACAAAACAAAACAAAACACTTCTGTTATCAATAATTTTCTCTACTGTTAACTAACTCTATTGGTAAAGTCCCCAAAGTAACAGGTTCTAATTTTCCAAAAAGGTCAAGTTTGTAAATGTCTGTAAAGTCACTTATCTGATAAAATCACCTTCCTTGTACAGAGACCTATATTCACTTTTACTCACCTGTTCTCATATTGAAATTTTGCCAGTATGTCTTTGGCTTTGGTGTGACTAGTGAGCTGAATGGCCATGGACACCTTAGAGAGAAGTGGAGCATGGACCCTTATGACTCCTTCCGGCACGTCAGACTGCCAACGAGGAAAAATTCAGTACATTCTGTCAAACTAGGATGAATATCACTTTAATGACTGCACTTAAGAGATACAAAAATCAGTGGCAATGTGAATTAGGAAAACATGTGAATGTGACCAGTATTTAACCAGAATAAAACACTGCTTTCTTTTTAACAGGAGACTCACTAAACTTAACCTGGGATTTAACTTTTGTTACACACTTAAGGCCTTGCTATATTGCCTTAAAATGAGAGAACACTAGGTTATGACAAAATCTCATGTTTCTATCAGTTCATTTCCTTGAACTGTGCCCTAAATAAGCTTGCTTTAAGCAGAATTCTGTATTTCAGTATATTTTAAGATCAAGATCTGAAAACTTTGAGAATCAATAGAAAATACAGCTTTTTAAATATTCTTTTTCTTTAGTTAATAACAATGATTGGGGGGCCCAAGTTGAATTCCAACTGAGCACTTAAAACTTGATCTCTCAAAGTGTATGATAACACTCTGAAGAGTAGGGTATGGACTGCTGAGTATCTGTTTTCATGTGATAAGACTGGCCTACAGACCTACCTTGGAGCTCTTATTAAATGAAATAATCAAAGAATGGCATGGTCTAATTAACAGCAATTTCTGTTTTGTCAGGATTGACTGGAAAATTCCTTTTGTTTCCAAATTTTGAATATTTTAAAAATTAATTATATACCTAGATATGAATAGAAATAAATTTCGATCTGAGATCTGGCTAACTCCTCAGGTAATCATTTTAAATTGGAACATTCTTGAAGGATGGCATGGTTGATATTAGAAGGTTTAAGTTGAATTGACTTAATATATACCCTAAAAGGAATATGTTATGTGTTGAACTGTGTCCCCCCCCTCAAAAAAAGATATACTTAAGTCCTAACCCCCAGTAGCTGAGAATATAACCTAATTTGGAAATAGGATGTTTGCAGTTGAATTAGCTCATTTGAGGTCATAATGGAGTAGAGTGGATGTATATCCAATATGGCTACTGTTCTTATAACAGGAGAAGAGATACATACACACACACACACACACACACACACACACACACACAGTGTATAAAGATGGAGGAGGAGATTAAAGTGATGTCTCTACAAGCTAAGGAATATCAAGAATTGTGGCATCACCAAAAACTAGGAATGATATCAAGAACAGATCCTTCTCTCACAGCCTTCAGAAGGAATGAACTAAGCAGACACCTTGATTTCAGACTTTTAGCCTGCAGAACTGTGAGAGAATAAATTTCTAGTATTTTAGGCTACCTAGTTTATGGTAGGAAACTAATAGAAAATATTTTAAAATAGTGTCAGTTATTATGGTACTTTTATACTTTCCCCAGTAAGAACCAGGAGAGCATGCTTGGGAATGAATGCTGAGGGAGATGGATTTGGGGGAGAGGGTGCATGGTGTCAGGTCATTGGAGCCAAGACTAAACTCCTAAAACATCATTTTGGTTATTGAATGCCCTTCCTCTTCCAACACCCCCCATCCCCCAGAAACCTCTTTAAGATAAATTCCACTTTCCTGACATTACTGAACCTGTGATCATAATAATCACAGTATTCATACTTGTGTACGAGATACCTAACCATACATTTTGAGTCATCAATTAGTTGACTCTCTCCCTATACTGTTTCTTCATGTGCCACATGAAATGTCAAGTTTGAAGGATAGACCATGACCAAAATTACACACAGGTATGATAGACATGGCCAGAGAATGCCATGTAGGGAGTAAATAAGAGAGGAAAGTAAATTATTTGTTTTCTTACCATTCTTCTTGAAGAGGTTGATTTTTGTAGTACCTTTGATGTCTTGGGGCTTATAACCTAAATAAAAAACATTTAGTCCTTAGGATTAATGTTGGGAAAACAAATATATACTGCTTTTGGAAGTAGAAACTGTTAAAATCTTTATGGAAAACATTTTGGAAATATTTATCAAAGTATAAAATGACCCAACAATGCTACATCTGTACGTTTATGCTACAAATATACTACACTTGTGAGAAATAAAGTGTATACAAGTTTGTTCACTGGGCATAAATCTTACTAGCAAAAGTCACAATCTAGGGCGCCTGGGTGGCTCAGTGGGTTAAAGCCTCTGCCTTCGGCTCAGGTCATGATCTCAGGGTCCTGGGATCGAGGCCCACGTCGGGCTCTCTGCTCTGCGGGGAGCCTGCTTCCTCCTCTCTCTCTGCCTGCTTCTCTGCCTGCTTGTGATCTCTCTCTCTGTCAAATAAATAAATAAAATCTTAAAAAAAAAAAGTCACAATCTAACTCTTCAACAATATGGGATTGTTTACATAAATTATGTTGTGTCTATGGAATACCATGCAAAAGAAGCAAAGAAGGCTTTGTAAACTGATAATGGAATAATTATATGGAATAATCACCATGATTTTTTTAGTCACTAAAGCAAGACACAGGACAGTATTTCATGTATGTTACCATTCATGCAACAAAAGGGGGAAGAACACTTTCAAGAGTTCAGGTCAGCTATACTCCATGGTATTGCTGCCTCAGTATCCATTTTGTTTGGCCAAGCATCCTGCAGTGACCTTGAACTGACCGTAGTCCCTCATCCAAGCCCATGGAGTCATGGGAAAATCGTGGAGTCCTGATAGGACATCCCTGTAACCCTTGTGATCAACAGTCTCCCCACCTCCCAGTGTCATTCACTTGTGTGCCCCTTAGATAAGACCCCTGTGGAACTCACCAAAAACCCACTCTTTTGGTTTGAATTTACTAATCTGGCCTTAGCCCTGGAACCCCAAAGCACTGTACCCATGAACCCTAACAAAGAAATGTGCCCCAAGTTCTATGGCTATGTCTGCATCCTGCCTTGATCTACCTATATGGTTCCTTGAGGCATGCTGTGTACTTCCTCCAGAACCTGTGAATACTAAACTTTCCTATTTCAATTTCTCTTATGGTTTGTTGTTGAGCTGTGTGTGATTCACCATCCAGCACCCTGTGCTTAACAAATATTAACAAAGTCATAACAGACATACATTCATATTTGTTTGCATGTGTGTAATGCCTCTTTGGAAGTATATACATCTGCATGGTTTTGGGCACACCCACACTATCACCAGTGATTATTATTTGTCTCCAGGAGGGGAAGTCAGAGATGGCCAATTTTTATTCTACAGTGTTTTGTACCTTTTGAACTTTGTAACCTGTTAATGAACTGTCTATTCTAATCAAAGTTAAGAGGTAAATACATGGTTTAGTACAACAGAACTAAAGAGAGACTATTTCTTCAACTTTAAGTATTTGTTTCCATGGTACTTATAAACTTTGAATTCTACCTTTTCATATATCTAATGTTATAACCAAAAAATTAAAATAGCTGACATTCATATAGCATTATACAACTTACAAAGTGCTTTGATTTCAGCTCAGGTCATGATCTCAGGGTCCTAGCATTGAGCCCTGTGTCCAACTTCATGCTCAGGAGGGAGTCTATGTGAGGATTCTTTCTCCCTTTCTGCCCCTCCCCTCACTCTTACTCCCCACTCTCTCCCTTTCTAAAATAAATAAATCTTTAAACTTATACTTTTCCCATCTCTGGTGCCTAGCTCAATGCCAGGCTTGAAAGTAACAGCCTGCATTCCTGGTACAGGTACAGGAGGGGGCAGAATGACTCATTCACAAAGAATTGTAATTCTTTGTTCTGACCTGGTTGGTGGCTCCCTAGAATACTGGTTCAGAAGGCTTGCCTCTATCTTGACTAACTTGGAACCTGACCAGTGCTAAAGTGGTATAATTGTGAAAACATTTAAGGCAAATGTTTTAGTTATGGCTGCCTGATGAAGTAGGTAAGAGTTGGATAAAACAGACTAACTAAAGAGCTTGAAAGGCAAAGCTGAAAACTGAGATGCTTTGGGGAATAAGGACTTTGAAAAGCTCCAAGTATTCCTGAGAATCTAGAAGGCCATATGCATGCCAAGGGCTATGCATGTGTTCAAAAAAGACTTGAACATAACTTAAGCTGTCATCTTAAGCTGGCTGACCTTTAGGCTCTGTCCAGGCAGGAAGTGAAGGCTCAGGCAGAGTCATAAAATGTCTGGTTGAATGCTGAACATGTGGTCAAACAAACACACAGAGTTCATCTGCAAAGACTGGGAGTATTTTGGTACAATGTGTTTAAGAAAATCTCTGTGCAAACATTAGCTAACCACTAAGCTTATGGAGCAGAGACTTCAGTAGCCACACAATTCAAACTTTAGAAAATTAGCTCAGCAGAAAAGTAATTAAATAAACAACAGCTATACTAAACAGCCACAAAACCTGGAGGAGGAGGAAGAATCTTATTTTCAAAGTTGCCACATCTTAATATTGAAAATATCCATTCTTTGGGTTGCCTGGGTGGCTCAGTTGATTAAGTGTCTGCCTTCAGCTCAGGTCATGATCCCAGGGTCCTGGGAATGAGCCCTTCATTGGAATCTCTGCTCAGTGGGGAGCCTGTTTCTTCCTCTCCCTCTGCCCCTGTCTCCTGCTCATGCTCTCTCTCTGTCAAATAAATACATAAAATCTCACAAAATAAATAAATAAAATGTCCATTCTTCAACAACAACAACAAAATTATGAGACAGGCAAAAAAAAGTCAAGAAAATATGGCCCATACACAGGGAAAAAGTAGTTTCAATAGTTTCAAAAGAAACTCCTGAAGGAAACCTAGACATTAAACTTACTAGAAAAAGCCTTCAAATAAGATATTTTAAATATGTTCAAAGAACCAATGGAAACTGTGTTTAAAGAACTAAAAACCAGGAGAATAAGATCTTACCCAATTGGAATTATCAAAAAAGAGAAATTATACAAAGGAATCAAATGGAAATTCTGGACTGAAAAGTCCAACTGTAATGAAAAATCCACTAGAAGGGCTCAACAGCAGATTTAAGGAGGCATAAGAAAAAAATCAGGAAATCTGAAGATAATTTGATTGAGATTACCCAGTGAAGAATAGGAAAAAAAAATAATGAAGAAAAATGAACAAAATCTAAGAGGAATTGTAGAACAATATCCAATATGAAATGCACCAACACATACATAATTAAGAGTCCCAGAAGAGAAGAGAAAGGGACAAAGACAATATTTGAAGTAAAAATGGCTGAAAACTCTCCAAATTTGCTGAAAACATTGATCTACCTATTCAAAAAGCTCAATAAACCCAAATAGGATAAACTGAAAGAGATTCACAGCAAGATATGTCATAATCAAACTGTTAAAAGACAAAGTATTTGAAAGCAGCAAGAGAAAAGCAATTCAGCATGGACAAGAGATTTTAAATAAGAATAATAGCTGATTTCCCAGCAGAAACCATGAAACCCAGAAGACAATGGGATGGCATATTCAAAGTGCTGAAAGGGGAAAAAAAAACAAACAAAACTGTCAAGCAAAATTCTATGTGGTAAAACAATCTTTAAAAAATAAAGAAGAGGCCTTCTATATGCCACCACACCAGAGCTACCTGTGCCACCCAGTCATAGTGAACCCCTCCATGCTCTTCAATATTGCTGTTGAGAAGTGAGCCCTTCAGCTATATTTCCTTTGAGCTGCTTGCAGACACAGTTTCAAAGACAGCAGAAAACGTTCATGCTCTGAGCACTGGGAAGAAACGATTAGGTTATAAAAGTTCCTGCTTTCATGGGTTATTTTGGGATTATGTTCCAGGGCAGTGATTTCCCATGCCATAATTACACTGCTAGCAAGTCTATGGGGAGAAACTTGATGAAAATTTCATCCTAAAGCACATGGAGCCTGGTATCTTGTCCATGGCAAATGCTGGACCCAACACAAATAGTTCCCAGTTTTTCATCTTCACTACCAAGTCTAAGTGGGTTGGATGGCAAGCATGTGGTCTTTGGCAAGGTGAAAGAGGGCATTAATATTGTGGAAGTCACAGGGCACATTGGATCCAAGAATGGCAAGCCCAGCAAAAAGATCACCACTGCTGATTACAGACAAATCTAATAAATTTGACTTATGTTTTCTCTTAACCACCAGAACATTCCTTCTGTAGCTCAGAAGAGCACCCCCTTATCCTCATCTGCTTAAAACAGCTTATATTTGTGCTCTTGCAGTTCTTTGGGTTCCATAGTTTCCTTATTTCCCTCTAAGTGCACTGAACTACAGAGTTAAGTTTATGATTATTAAATAAAAAAAGGAACCAAAAAATGAATAAATTAAGACATTTTAAGATAAATAAAAGCACTCCTAGCAAAACTTCCCTATAAGAAATGTTAGAGAGAGTCCTTTAGGCTGAAATGAAGGGACACTAGACAGTAAGTTGAATCCACATGAAAAAAAACACCAGTAAATATAAAAGGCATCATTACGTATTTTTTATAACTCCACCTTTTTTTCCTATCTAACTTAAAAGATAAGTACATAAATCAATAATTATAAATCTATCTTGATGGGCACATAATTTATAAAGATGCAATTTGTGGCTATAACAGCATAAAGGAGGTACGGGTCTATAAGTAAAGTTTTTATAGGTGAAATATGAACTAGATTGCAATATATTAAGATGTCACTTGCATCTGCAACAGCTAGAGATTTCAAAATTTCAATACCTCACTTTCAGTAACAGAAAAACTAGGCCAAAGATCAGAGAGAAAACAGAAACCTTCATCTAGACATGACAGACATCAACAGAACCCTAGCGACAGCAGAGTCCATTTGCATTAAGTATACACAGAACTTTTTTCAGGATAAACATTATGTTAGGCCACAAAATGAGTCTCAATTAATTTAAAAATATCAAAATAATATTGGGGCACCTGGGTGGCTCAGTCTGACTCTTGATTTCGGCTTAGGTCATGATCTCAGGGTTGTGAGATCCAGCCCCACATCGGACTCCCTGCTCAGTGGGGAGTCTCCTTGAGATTCTTTCCCTCTGTCCCTCCCCCCTTCTCTATAAAAATTAATAAGTCTTTAAGAAAAATTTAAATAATCAAAATAATATGAAGTATATTGGCCACCCACAATGGTATTAAATGAGAAATGAGCAACAGAAGTGAATCTGGGAAATTCACAAATGTGTGGAAATTAAAACATACTCTTAAATAATGAATGAGTTAAAGAAAAATTAAAAAGTACTTTAAGATGGGTGAAAATGAAACACAACATACTAAAACTAATGGGATAGAGCAAAATTAGTTCTCAGAGGAAAATTCATAGATGTAAAGGTTTACATGAAAAAAGAATGAACTCAAGTCAATAATCTAGACTTCTACATTAAGAAACTAAAGAAAAAGGCCAACTAAACTCAAAACAAGCTTAACAAATAAATAATAAAGATTAGAATTTTAATAAGGGCTAAGAATAGAAAAACAAGAGAATCGATGAAACAAAGGTTTACCTATCAAAAAAAAAATCAACAAAATTGACAATGTTTAGGCAAGACTGATTTTGAAAAAAGAATGAAGATTAAAATTATAGATCCAGAATGTAAGGGACATCATTACCAATCTTTACAGAAATAAAAATAATTATAAGAGAAAACCATGAACAATTTGTACACCAAAATCAGATAACCAAGATGAAATAGACAAAATCCTAGAAACGCACAAACTATCAACACTGATTGAAGAAGAAACAGCAAGTCTGAATAGAGTTATTATAGGTAAGAAGATTGAGTCTAGTATTCAAAAAAAATTCTTACAAAGAAAAGTCTAGATCCAGACATTTTTGCGGGTGAATTCTGCAAATTTAAAGAATTAACGCCAATTATTCTTAAACTCTTCTAAAAAGATAGAAGAGGAAGGAACACTTCCTAGCTCATTCTATAAGGCCAGTATTTTCAATACTAAAGCCAGACAAGATATAACAAGAAATAAAAACTACAGATCAGTAAGTTTTATGAATGTTAATGTAAAAATCCTCAATAAAATACAAGCAACCCACCTAGCAGCATATTAAAAGGATTGTATACCTTGGCCAAGTAGGGTTTATCCCAAGAATGCAGGGTTAGTTAGATATACGAAAACCAATCAGTGTAATACATCATATTAATAGAATGAAAGGGAAAAAAAAACAGTGATCATCTTAATAGATGAAGAAAAAGCTTTTGACAAAGTTGAAAACCTTTCCTTCATAAAAGCACCCAACAAATTAAGAATAGAACAGAGTTTTCTTGAGACCCATGCATGTTCTCAATGAGGGCATAATGCCAAGTAAGTCAGACAAAGAAAGACAAATACAGTATGATCTCTCTTATATTTGGAATCTATATATGTGTATACACACATCCCCACACACATCCCAGCTTGCAGACACAGAGAACAGATTGGTGGTTGCCATGGTGTGGAAGGGGGTACAGTGGGGAGAATTGGGTAAACTATTTTTTCCAGTTTATACAAATTGAATTTTAAAAAGTAAGAAAAAAAAAGAATGAAATTTTCTCAAACCAATAAAAGTAATGTGTGAAAAACCCAGATTTAACATCATACGTAATGGTCAAAGACTGATTTCTCCTTCAGATCAGAAACAAGGATCTCTGCTCTTGTCTTCTTATTTAATATTTTACTGGAGTTCTAGCCAGGATAATTAAGCAAGAAAAGAGGTAAAAGGCACCCAGATTGGGACGGAAGAAGGACAATCATCTCCGTTCACTGACAACATGACCTCATATGTAGAAATCTAAAGAATTACCACAAATAAAATCAAACTTAGAGTCAGTAAATGAGTTCAGCAAAACTGCAGAATACAAGATCAATACAGAAACATCAGTTGTATTTCCATATACAATTAGTGATACAAAAATGATATTCAGAAAATAATTCCATTTGCCATAATACCATAACATCAACAAGAATAATATTTAGGAATAAATGTTAATTTAGGAAGTATAAGACTTATATACTAAAAACTATAAAACAGTGTTAGAAGAAATTATAAATTATAGAAAACCTACATAAATGGAACAGTAATCCATTTTCATAGACTAGAAAATGTAATATTAGGATAGCAATCCTTCCCAAATTGATTCACATATTTAATGCAATCCCTACAAAATTCCAACTACTGTTTTTTTTTTCCAGAAATGTGAAAACTGACCCTAAAATTCATATGGAAATTAGGGAACCCCAAATAATCAAAGTTTTTTGGAAAAAAAATTGAAAAACTCTAAATTTTCAATTTCAAATCTTAAAACAAAGCTATAGTAATCAAAACAGTGTGTTACTAGTGTAAGGACAGAAATATAGATCAACAGAACAGAATTAAAAGTCTGGGGAAAAAAACATACATTTATGGTCAATTTGCAACAACAGTGCCAAGACCATTCACTGGGGAAAGAGTAGTCTTTTTCACCAAATGATGCTGAGATACTGGATAGCCACATGCAAAAGAATGAACTTGTATACTCCTACCTTGTGTCATATACTAAAAATAACTCAAAACGGAACAAAGATATAAATATAAGAACTAAAATTCTTAGAACACATAGGGTTCAAATCCTCATGATCTCAGATTTGACAAAGGATTCTTATATATGATAACAAAAGAAATACATAAACTATACTTCATCATAATTAAAAACCTTTGTATATCAAAGGACACAAACAAGAAATTGAGAAGACAACCCACAGGAGGGGAAAAATATTTTCTAATCATACATCTGATAAGGGACTTGTATTGAGAATATATGAAAAACTCCTACAACTTAACAGTAAAAAGACAACCCAATCAAAAATTGGCAAAGAATTTGAATAGATATTTCTCCAATGAAGATATACAAATGGCCAATAGGCACATGAAAAGATGCTCACCATCATTAGTTTTCAGGGAAATGCAAATCAAAACCACAATAAGATGCCACCTTATACCAAGAGGATGAATAGAATAAAAGTTTCTGATTATAACAAGTTTTGGTTAGGATATGGAAAAATCAGAATCCTCATACACTACTGGTGAAAATGTAAAAATGGGGCAGCTGCTTTGGAAAAACAGTCTGGAAGTTCTTCAGATGATTCAACATAAAGTTGCTTTATTACACACCATATACCCAAGAGAATTAAAACATATCTCTATACACAAGTATAAATGTTTATAGCAGCATTATCCATAGTAAGTAAAAGACTTGAAAGATCTAATCAACCCAGATGTCTTTCAATAAATGAATGGATAAAGAATATGTGGAAATCCATATAAGGGAATGTTATTTGGCCATAAAAAAGAAGTACTGATACATACTATGACTTGGATGAACCATGAAAATATAATGCTAAATGAAATAACCCAGTCACAGAAGGCCACATATTATATGATTTAATTCATCAAAAGTCCAAAACGGGGAAGTCTATAAAGACAGAAAGTTGATAAATTGTTGCTTACGACTGATAGCAGGAAATGGTGGAGGTGTATTTAGGGGGATGATAGCCAAAGGAGATGTTGTTTTTTCAGGTGATGTGAATGTTCTAAACTTGATTGCATTGATGATTGTAAATATCTGGGAATATACTAAAAAAACATTGAATTTTACACTTTGAATAAATGAACTGTATGATATGAGGAAAATATCAACAAAGTTTTTTTTAAATGAATTTTTTCTCAAAGCAATCTTTTTTCCATTTAAATGTTGATTCTACTTATTCTGAAGTCACTTTGCCTGTAATCAATAAAGGAATACAGCCATTCATCATGATTATGATAGATCAATAAGCAATACTCCCACTTCACTGCTTTGCTATTTACTATTCCTTTCCCTGGATTAACTTTTTCCTCCTTTCTCCCTTTGAAATACTATCCATCCTTCACGATGTAGCTCAAACATCACACTTCCTTTTGGAAAGTGTCCACAATTCCCCACAATGGAGCTCTTTCTTTCTCTTCTGCGTGGTCCTGCCACATGGTCCATACAACTGATCTAATACTTCATGCATATTCATGGTTCTTGTACACATTTTTCTCCCACATTAGGTGGAAATTCCTTTAAGAGCAAAACAAATTTCATGTATCTCTACATCCTCCTCAAGGTTGAATGTTCAATCTGACACATGATCTTCCTCAAATTAAACTAAAGCAATAAAGATAATTCTTCTAAAACCTGTTCTGTTTTTCACCTCCATACAAACTATACTTAAGTAAAAATTCTTTGGAATGCAATTACTAAACAACTTGAAGATTAAAAATTATTTTATTATCTAATCACTAGAGAATTCTTTATTTATTAGATATACTAGCTTGCCCTAAATCTAGTTCACAGGGACTAAAAGGTTGACTTCTATCTTTTGTGAAAACCATCTTAGACTTAAGTACTTAACAGAATTTTAACTTACCGTCATGATAGAGATATTTCAAAAACTTCAACCTAAAGCACATATTTCAACAAAATGGAAAGACCTCGGTAATCTGTTATGAACACCATTTCCAAAATATTTATGGTCACAGGAGTGATACTTTGTGAGGATATAAAATTTTTGGCTCTAAATTATAAGCTACTTTGTGTTACGCTTTGAGAAATAAAAACCTGACTAGTAACAACATTTGCATCTTTAGTTTGTCATTACCTCTCGTTCTATGGTCTTTCTCCTCAGCAGCTTTCTGACACTTGGGAGCTGCTTCTTTAACAACATGGTAGCTTCATTCATTCTTCTGACTTGCATGATTAAGAAAGATGGAACCTGGAGAAGAAATACTGCTTGAATCAAAAGGAAAGCATTTGAATTAAACCTCCCTGTTAGACTCTGTCTCCAGTTATGGTAACTCCTTCTGGACCCTCAGTATCCTGGAACCAGGGACTGTGGCACTTGTCCTTGTAAAGATTAGAGAAAATGATAAGGATTCCTGTTTAAAAGGGGAAGCTTAGGAGCAGCCATTAAAGAATATACAAAGATGCCACAAGCCACCTGGGATTATCTTCTCACATTTCCTCCCTGTGACTAAGGGCATACAGCCTTTATGTTTCCTGGGTACTGGTGGACTTCAAAGGAAAACAACAGTCATTACACTGTTACTCACCTTCCACAGAATTTTCTGGTATTTCAGCATTAGGCGGATGATGTGGGCTGCAGTGTTTGCTAACTGTAATTCTTCATAATCAGAATGTTTGTTTCGACTGAAGAAAAGGTTTGGTGCCATTATAGTAGAAATATTCCATATACTCATTCGGTTTTTTGATTCATTGGCAATCACTTTATTGAAGAATGTCATGAGGGCCTAACAAGAAACAGCACTGTGTCACAATACTGTAAATTATCAAAAGGCATCACTGATCATTATCATTCATTTCTATACCCATTCATGGTGCCTCTGAAAAATTATCAGAACTATAAATTGGTTAAACATTTAAGGTTGCCCCTTTTATCCCTTAAAAGTATTAATGAGAAATGTGAATAGTTTATTGAATTCTCTACTTCATAAAAGTATTTCCGTTTTTATGGAGTTTACTAATTGGAGAGTCTATAAGTGATAGTTTGCATTTTTTTCTTTGGATTTCTTTCCAAAACGAGGCTGACAAATATTAAAATTATATAATAAACTACAAAGAGGAAACACTGCATTTCAAATAAACATGAAGTGCAGTTTTGTTGTTAAGGAAGAAAAGGAATCCTCAAAAACATCCTTAATTTAAAGCATTACCATTGAAAACTATCTACTATTTCCTTGGGAAAGGAAAATCCATTTAAACAAAACAAAACAAAACACATGAGTATCTAATTCCTCAGTCTAAATGTAAACTAAATTGAAAAATTGAAAAATTTTACATTCTGGGTATCATTTTTCTACTGTTTTTCAGTTTTGGAATATTCAGCAGACCAAAGGGAAATGCTTACATGCAGCTGTTCTTGGCATTTTAAAAAAAGAGAGATTTGAGAAAGTTTAAAGTTTGGCTAAGCCACCAAAGTATAGATGCTTATCAGAATCTTCTGAAATTCACCAAGAGGGCTGAAATCTTTAAAAAATAAAATAAATTAAAAAATAATTCTCTTTAGTTTTTCAAGTTTAAATCCTGCTATAGTATTTTTAATGAGACAGTGGTTAGCATATAATAGTAATAGTCAACATTTATTTGAGGGTTTATTGTAAGTCAAGCATTCGTAATACTTCATATATATCACTGACTTTATCATCATTACAAGCCCTGTGTATAGGTACTATTATTAACACTGTTTGACAGATGAGGAAACTAACGGAAAAGATTCAGGTAGTTTTGCCCAGTGTCAATTAAGTGGCAAAGCCAGGATTTGAACTGAGGAAACCTGATTCTCGAGCCAGAGTTCTTGATCTCTATAGCACATGAGCTTCAATCCTAGACCTATGCACAATGTAGAATGGGGAAAAAGCAGGGGTGTGTGTGTGTGTGTGTGTGTGTGTGTGTGTGTGTGTGTGTGTGTGTGTGTGTGTGTGTGTGTGTGTGTAACATCTCCACCAGTCTCATGATGTTTTTGAGGATCTTCTGTTAGAAAAGTATTGGATATACTTGTTTTCACTGCATCCTTGGTTAGATGAGAGGATTGATGACATTCTGAGCCAAATATCTTATTGCAGATGCATCCTTTTCTTCTTTTTATATAAAAGAACATTGTTTAAAAACACCCCAAAAACAAGCTAGTAAATTTCCAGCTTTTGAAAATTACTGAATTATACTAGAAACAGACATTCTTATGTCACATCCAATCCCTATCCTTGGGCTGAGGATATAATTGACATATAATTGACACAAATATTTTATTATGTAGGGGGGAAGGTCCTCACCAAATTGAGCTGTCTGGTGAGAGGCAACACAAAGAATCATCTTTGTTTTCAGTATTATGTTTACTAGCCTCAAAATTATGGGCTCTTTCCAACTCATCTTAACTCAATTTCATTTCAAAGATTCCAAACACCTTTTGTACTTATAACAAATTTCCTATTGCATACAGAATCATTATTAAAATAGCAAGAGAACCTCTTGATTTTTGCGAACATACAGCAAGGAAATAAATCTGAAATAAGAAGCAGAATATTTGGGAGAACCATGGAATATGGTTCTATCAAATGTTCTATTATGTTAATGGAAAAATAACTTTTCTGAGTCTAATTTTCCTAACCTGTAAAATGAGAAGATCCTACCAGGTTATTTCTAAAATACCAAGATTCTAGGATTCCTTAATTGAATTATCTTTATAAACTGTAAGACACCAACATTTTAGAAATTTCATTTAAATCAGTGACGTCAAATTTCTTCCCTAAGCATCCTCTTCAGATCTTTGTCACCAGACTGAAGTGAATAGCTGAGGACCTAAAATTATAGAGCTTTACATTCTGCAGCTTACATAATGGCCTCTGACATTATCCCATTTGTCTTCTTCTGACATGATCCCATTTGTCTTCCATCTTTGCTTCTCCTTTTGCTAACCCTAGGCCAGTGTCTGGCACTAGACAGATGCTCAGTATCTCTTAATAGATTGAATGAATTAAACTGAAATGTTCAGAGAAGATTTCAGGATTTATATTCTTTCCTGTCTTCTTTGGGAGAACAGCAGTAAGAATGTAGAAAGGCAATAACAGGCTGGCAGCATGCTTAGCTGGCTTAGTAAGTTGTCATCTTGGTTTTTATTTTTCCATCTGAGCCATTATCTTTGACTAAGAAAGGCCAATGACAGACCATGAGGTTGATACAACATACCTGGGCTGTGTCCCTGTTGGCATCAGGCAGTGCCATGACCATAAGATGTAAAGCTTGAAACTGTACTTTGATGTGAGGCCCTCCTAACAAGAAAACAGAAATAACCACACATTTTGAACAACACTGATGCATTCTGACAGCATTTCTTGCTAACATCTGGTGGCACAGGAGGGCTCCTGACAGCTTTCAGTGGTAAAGACTCAGGTTTTGTGCCCAACAATGTAAATTTGTTAACTTGGACAAGAGCCTCAGTCGATCAACTCCTCTTTCACATCCCATAATGCCATTGTAGAGGTAGGTGGCCAATGAGATCCTCAAACTAATTCTAGATCTGTATAACATTTCCCTTGTCAAAGTACTTACACAGGCCCTGCTTTACTTGTATGCCATAGATAGAAGGCTTAAAAGCTCAAGTCAACAGAAAATAAATCTTGTTTCCACATGACAAGGCAGCAAAGTATAATTACTAGGAGCACAGGTTCTAGAACCAAGTTCAAATCCTGCATCTACTTTAGTCACTGAGTGACCCTGTGCAGGCTATTTAACCTTTCACTGCTACTGTTTTTGCCATCTGTACAATAGTATTCACATCTACCTATCTCCCTGGGTTATTACAAAGACTAAATGAATTAGTATATATGGGGTGTTTACATCAGTGCCTATAACATAGTTACCTCTATATATGTTTGATCTTGTTATTATGATTAATGACACTTATTCTAGATCACAAATGGACATTTAAGGAAAGTGACTATAGTTCCATCTTTAGAGATTCTTGAGTATTTTATTTCTTCATAATGACAGAAGATGGCGCTAGAGGGCTGGCATTTAGAGCTGTGTGTTAAACACTGACTTTTCCTGTTTCAGGGAAAGAATTTTAGGGATTCTATCCACAACTGGATAACCCACAACCAGCTGTGCTGAAAATGTAGAGTATATCAGAGCATTCCAGGCTTTGCGTTTATCTCTCTGTATTCTCCTCACAATGGTCTCTTGGGGGGTAGTTCCTGGAGGGAAGCATTATGTTCTAGCATCCCTGGGGAGTTCTCAACTTGCAGGAATATCTATTTATATTCAATGGATGAAAGGCAGTCACCTGCCTGTAAAGTTATTAAGCTTTACAGCAGTGGAAACACTCTTGAGACAAGCTACTAAGTTATAGGAGATGGTGTGCACCCTAGTTAGGAGTAGATGACTAATGTGCATAACCATGTAACAAAGACACAGTTGGGGGATTATTTATAGGACTGTATCATATTGTCTTGGCACAATTCCCACGTGGATTTTTAGAAATTTATGTCAAATTTGTAAACAAAAATGACGCAGGTTCAGGATGTTTTTGGAAATGGCTAATGTACATTGACGTGAGTTTACCTGATTAACAGGAACTATCAGGAGCATATCTCAGTACAAAGCACTGAGGGACAGATAAGGCATCATTTTAATATATAAACTGCAGGTTGTCTATAATCTTCCAATGCAACCAACCCTTTGGCAGAGGGAACAACAGATGCAGAGACAGGCTCTATATTTCCATCAGTTTCAGAGAAATTATTATAATTTTTTTTTAATTTCAGAGAAATTATGAAGTTACTTTTAAGACCGAAACTCTAAACTGGCAAATAATCGATTTTCATTTCATTTAGGAAACTTACACCTATACCACTTTGTGGCTAGTAGTTTTGTAGTTATTTCATTACTGCATCCTGGTTAGGATCATTTTCCCTTGAGGTCATTATTTTCCCAGAAAATTATTCAACGTTTCACAAAAGTATCTAAAGCTTGAGACTTAGTCTTTTAATTTTATGGGCAATTTTTGGGCCAAGTTTGGAAAGAGAATGTGATTACACTAAAAGACTACATTCTCCAAACCCCATTTTAGAGCATAAAGATTAGCAGTTTGAGCACACGTATCCACAATTCTTTCCTTCAGAAAATCTCGTTATAACTAGGGCTTACTCTAGGTAGCAAAAAGGCCATTTTCCCTGCTGGTAGCAGCCCAGAACTCTGGGCTTCCTGTGGGGTTGGCTGGTATCAAATCAATCACTGTAACATGGTATTTTTCACTTTCAAAGCCATACAAAGAAATGTGGACTCCTCTGTGAATCTTTTCAGGATATTTTCCAGATTTTCTCCCTTCATTGAAGTGTACTGGCTACAGTCAGAGAGGGAAAGATGATGTTAAGGAAATCTAGTGTATTTGTATGGCTTTTTAAAATAGGATTCTCTGAACAGGACTGGCATTGGACTCATCCTTGTATAATTTCATAATAACACAAAACCACAACCAGAAAAAAATCTTCTGGTGCACCAATTTGTTTTGATGCATTATTTAGAGTATATATCACAGATCAAGGCAAAGCGAATACTTCTCCATTTTCCAGGAGAGCAAACTATACAGAAAATCCTACACTTTTTGAACTTACAAATTAAAGGGTAGAAGTCCTGCTTCTGATATGGCTGAATAAGACGCTTCCTGACCAACCACCCTGAAGATTAACTATAAACTCCGGACAAATATGAAAAACAACTATCTAAGGCAGTGAAGAATTCATAAAAGCAGGCAGATTTAGAGGACTGGACACTTGGAATTAGGGAATGGCACAGGGAGTTTCCCACTATTCTGGCTTTTAGTCTGTGGTCAGGCCATCGCTGGTATTGTAGGAGGTAGCTAAAACTCCAGTC
The DNA here is from genome assembly GCA_002007465.1 of Ailurus styani. Lineage (NCBI taxonomy): Eukaryota > Metazoa > Chordata > Mammalia > Carnivora > Ailuridae > Ailurus > Ailurus styani. Next base: position 269,126 of record LNAC01000695.1, on the reverse strand, counting down.
CTTCTGCCTGAACAACTAAAAGACAGGATTCAAGATGACCACAGACACTGAAAAATAATGGGAGGAGGCCCTGATTCTGTTATAAAATCTTGGCTGACTCATGCACGAAGCATGTGTGGAGCAGCACGGGTAAGGATACATAACTGACCTAACAGTCCAGAAGACCACTGACAATCTCAGTTCAATTTGCATTCAAGTAAATTGTTGGCTCAAATACAAACAAACGAGCAACAAAAAACAAAACAAAACTCCACCCTCACTCTTTGGGGAAATATTATAGAATGCAGAGTCTCCAAAACACAGTATTTACAACATTCAGGATATAGTTTGAATTAACTTGACATATAAGAGTGATGCATTCTCAAGGGAGAAGACAATCAACAGAGACCAACCCAGAGGTGACCCAAATGTTAGCACTAGCAGACAAGGATTTTGAAACATCTATCATAACTATGTTCAATGATGTGAAGAAAAATACGCTTATAATGAATGAAAAGATAAGCCATCTCAGCAAATAATTAGAAAATCCTTAAAAAGGAGGCAAGAATATGATAAGGGAGATGAGAATATATAATGGGGAAAAGACAGTCTCTTCAACAAATGGTGCTGAGAAAACTGGATGGTCACATGCGAAAGAATGGAACTATGGAACTAGACCACTGTCTTATACTACATGCAAAAATGAACTTAAAATACAAAAACAAAACAAAACAAAAAACCCCCACCCCTTCACCCCCCCCAAAAAACCCCTCAAAACAGATTAAAGGTCTAAATGTGAGATCTAAAACCATAAAACTTCTAGAAGAAAACATAAGCAGCAATCTCTTTGACATCGGCTATAGGAAGATTTTTCTAGATACATCTCCTCAGCAAGAGAAACAAAAGCAAAATTAAACTATTGGGACTATCCCAAAATAAAAAGCTTCTGCACAGTGAAGGAAATCATCAACGAAACAAAAAGGCAACCTATTGGATGGGAGAAGATATTTATGAATGATATATCTAATAAGAGGTTAATATTCAAAATGTATAAACTTAACACAAAAAAACCCCCAAATAATCTGATTAAAAAATGGGTGTAGGACCTGAATAGACATTTTTCCTAAGAAGATAGAGATGGCCAACAGACACATGAAAAAATGTAAATCAAAACCACAATGAGATGTTACCTTACACCTGCCAGAATGACTAAAATAAAAAACACAAGAAGTAACAAGTGTTGGTGAGGATGTGGAGAAAAAGGAACACTTATGCACAGTTGGTGGGAATGCAAATTGGCGCAGCTACTGTGGAAAACCCTATGGAAGTTCCTCAAAAAGTTAAAAACGTAATTACCATACGAACCAGTAATTCCACTACTGGGCATTTATCAAAAGAAAATAAAAACACTAATTCAAAAAGATATATGCACCCCTATGTTTATAGTGGCATTATTTACAGGATATGGATAAAGGAAATATGGTGTGAAAAAAAATTAAGGAGATGTCGGGGGTGTGTGTGTTTGTGTATACATACAATGTACACACACACATATACATATAATGGAATATTACTCAGCCATTAAAAAAGCCCCAAATCTTGCCATTTGCAACAACATGGATGGATCTAGAACGTATAAAGCTAAGTGAAAGAAGTCAGTCAGAAAAAAAAAATGCCATGTGATTTTTGCTCATGTGCAATTTAAGAAATAAAACAAATGAACAAACAAACAAAAAACAAGAAAAAGAGACTAAAAAACCCCAGACTCTTAAATATATAGAGAACAAACTGGTAGCTGCCAGAGGAGAGGTGGGAGGAGATGGGTGAAAAAGATAAAGGGGATTAAGAGCACACTTGTCATGATGAGCAATGAAAAATGTATCGAATTACTGAATCAGTATATTGTACACCTAAAACTAATATAACACTATATTAATTATATTTCAATTTAAAAAAGCACCAGCTGGAAACTCTAGAACTGACAAAACACAATATCAAAATAAAAAAAAAAGAATGAAGTGAACTAGCTCTTCTCTCTTTCTTTGCAAGCTTCTCTCATAAAACAAAACATTACATCTTACAAAGAAAAGAGATCCCAGTCACAGATGGCATGTGAATTAAAGCTTAGGAAAAAAACTGCCTTGCCTATCATATTCTCTTTTCTGAAGACATGAAGGATTGTTTTATGAATCTGATTTAGTTAAAATTTTTAAAAATTTAGAACCTGTTATTTTTTAGGACAAATTTTGTCATAAAACTTAGGACTTACTATTTTCTTTCATTGTGGTTTTAAGGATTTTATAATTCTGGTCAATGTGCAGGAAGTTGTAAACTGGCAGGTACAGATATCATTTGTTAGGCTCACAGAGTGTTTTCAAATTTGAATTTGTAGCTGGTATTTTCAAATTAACAGTTTTCCTATTAAAGTGTGGATTTTGGCTCTCATTCCCGCACGGTAACCATTATCTAGAGCTGAGAAGTGGCCAATCTTTTTATAAGGGGTGTGCCCTTTCAGTTTGTCCATGGGCCTTTTCTGTCCATGCAGAATTGCCATTTATTTAACAGCTTTGTGACCCCTGAATTCCTCCGGTTAGTAGTCAAAGCCCCCATCATGTAAACCCATTCTGCTTTTCTAAATTTCTCTCTTGTCACATCTCCACAATATTTAACCCTCAGGCTAAAACCATGACAAATTATTCCCTCAATGCCAAATACAACACACACTTTCCAGTTTCCATGCTTTTATCCAAGTCCTCACTTAAGGCCTAATAATCTATGTGACTTTGTAGTTTTCAGAGACAAAACACCTTCTGTGCAGCATTTATTGTGTGTTACACAGCATCAAACCTAGGACCTTGGATTTAAAGAAGGAAGAGGCCTTCTATTTTTGGAAGGACTATTACACACCAGGTACTATTCTAGATGTCTTCATTCAATAACCACATCAACCCTGACAAGCAATTATTATCTGTAATTTATAGGTGCAGCCATGAAGCTCAGAAAGGTTGATTACATGGTTAACAGATGGTTGAGCAAGAATTCAAATCTCAAGAGCCTGGTCTTTCTGCAGCCCTCTCTTTTAACAATCATAAAACCTGCTAAATTGTACCTACCAGACTTAATAAGGAAAAGAGAGGACTGTTTACCATCAAACTCAGTATTTCACCAAGCACTAACAGGAAATAGGAAATCTGTACATTTAGGATCCCATTTGATTATGCATCTTTCTTTTGCTCTGTGTCATTTTATTGACCTTATATCTTAGTCCATTCACACTTAACTTCTTCCACCTACTTTCTATGAGAGTGATGAAAGCAGGTATATATTCCACAGGGAAGAGAGAGGTGGGTAGTTCTCGGAAAAATGCCTTCAACATTACTGCAGCTTCTCTATGGCACATTCTGTCCCATTTAAATTTATCAGCGTTAAACTTGGCATCCAGTTCTTCACGGTATTGCTGAAAATCAAGAAAAACCAAGAAAAACAGTCAATATTCAAAGTATTTTTACCACCCGATCCCCCTTTCCCTTTTAAAAACTGTCACTTCATAAACTATTTTTGTAAATAGACTGAAAAGCCAATTATCTATCAAGCCTAACTTTTTCGACATAACTAAAGAACTGAAATAGCTCTTTTTGAATGACTTTTTCTAAAATCTTTTCAGAATAATGTTAATCTTGAAATAATCTGCTCATTCTACAGAACTATAAAATTCTTTACTCAGGTCATAGTTTTGTTTCTGTGGTTTTGGCAGACTACTACGTATATCCCCACAGGATATATGTACTGATTTGACAAAAGCCTCCACTTTCCCCCCTCCTTTTTTTCCCCCATGATCCCTTCCCTCTGCCATCCTGTCATCTTCTCCTAAATTAGATCAAGAATGTGTGCCTCTCAGCTAGTTCTCATAAAGAATGAAAACTGTCCCAGTAAAGGAACTCTGACCTCACGGCAACATGCAGACCAATGACATCTTCCTGGAGCAGTTACAGCAAAGTGTTATGCCAAGAGGTACACATGTCTTCCACATGTTTGCGTGCTTGCCCAGTCCTTCATAAGGTTTGGAACACTGTGTAAGTACTTTTAAAAAATCACTAAGCCTCCATAAGTTTTAGCTGGGTTATACAGTTCACATTATCAATTCATCTGATTATCAGTGTCACCATTCTCCACGTTTCTTCTCATTTTCTACCATCTCCTTGAATTGCATATGGAGTTTACCTATTAATAGCAGGTAGTTGTAGTAGTTCCCCAACTGACACCAACTACTCCGAAAAGAGAACTCTGAAAATCCTCAGTGTCTTTGAGGCCTTCCAGCCTTGAGTTACACACAGCCAGGGTCAGCCTGCAAGCTTGACCTTTCCCTACCACGTTGCAGCTCATTAACCAGCCCAGACAGTAATGCTCTCACGGCTCCCCAAGCCTGCAACATGGGAGACAGCCTGGCAGTACACGTCCCTTACAGAAACAGACAGGATTCCAAGCCACCCTCTAGCTCATACTAATGACAGCAATAGGAGATATTCTTCTTGTCCTTGAGAAGCTCTCAATCTAATAGGAATAATAGAGCAAATCAAGCAAATCCTTTGCTGATAAATACACTTTGTAAAACACTGAAGCATACATACAAAGTGTTTCCTTGAATAAAAGAAGTAGAGCACAGACTGGGCTCTGGAAAGAGAAGGATGCGTGGGATCCATTCTTTGCCTTTAGGCATCTTGCAGTTCTGTGAATGGGACTATCTTATGAACTCATGATGCTAACTCAGGTCACATATTGGATGCTACGCAGCCAGGAAAGAGGAGAATCCAGCTTGGCTCAGGCCAAGTCTTGAGTCTGTGAGAAGCTTGTCAGCGGAAGAGAAAATAGAAGGGACTCAAGGCACCAGAAAGTGCTCCAGCAGTGGTACGTATGCAAGGAGACCCACTGGGTCTGGGGAACTCCGATAAGTTCAGTGTTGCTGGGGCACAGACCAGAGCCAGCCCCCAAGTGACTGAACTTCACTCCATGGGCCATGAGGCAACATGGAACACGTCCAAGCAGGAGAACAAGGTGAGATTTATCTTTTCTGACAGCCAGATGGGAAAGCGATTTGGAGAATAGAGCTTGGTGCTGATTAGGGAATAGACTAGAGGCAAGGAGACTAGCTACTGGGCCATGGCACCATTTCTGGAAAATTGAGGACTAACCTGGATAAGCAGCCATAAGACAGAAAGGAGAGGTGGCACTGACAGAATGCCTGAGAGAGAAAATTCTCACAAATCAGTGACGGATTATTTAGAGGGTGACATAACAGTCCAAAATGACTCTGACTGTTGGCTGGGGCCATGGATAGACGGACGTGATGTTAACAGAAGTACAGGGAAAGCAGCAAATGTCTTCCATCCATTGCCTGGTGCTACAAAGTAAAGGCAAAACTGTTTTCAAGGAGGCAGGAAGCCCCACTGAGAGCAGAATAATTCAAATTCATCTCCCACATCCCTCTGCTGTAGAATGATATCTGAAACACAATGTTACCACCATTCTCACCTGCCAGCAGTGCCCTGTTGCTTAACAGGCAACATGGCTCCAGCACCAAGAGCGGGCTCTATGACCAGATTCTTTAGGTTTTTATCCCAGCTCCACAACTGACTAGTTCTAAGGCCTATGCCTCAGTTTCTCACGGTGTAATAGGGATATTAAAATGACTTCAGGGGCGCCTGGGTGGCTCAGTTGTTAAGCATCTGCCTTTGGCTCAGGTCATGATCCCTGAGTCCTGGGATGGAGCCCCACATCAGCGTCCCTGCTCAGTGGGGAGTCGTCTGCTTCTTCCTCTGCCCCTCACCCTACTTGTATTCCCTTTCTCACTATCTCTTTCTCTGTCAAATAAATAAATACAATTTCTATAAACAAATAAATAAAATGACTTCACAGAGGTTCAATCAGATAATACAATGTAAAGCTCAGTGAGGAGGGCCCACCACACAGTAAGCTCTCAATAAATGCTGCCTGCTCCTAACATCCCCCTCCTCTCGGTCTGTAATAACCTTTAGTATTATTAGTATGGGAAACCCAAGCATATGTGGTTATTTGGGTAACAGTATCTCTTCATCTTGTCTAGATGGACAGAATAAAACAAAATTGAGAGAAAGAATGTCCTCTCTTCCTTTTGATCAGAAAAAACCGAGGGACATAGGAGGAGAGCTGACATTTCCATGGTGGTCCTAAACATGAAACCATAAACCAGGTGTTGAATTTAGCTTGCCAAAGACAGGAATGGAAGCACTTAGAGGTTAAAGTCATGTTTTCTGTCCAGTGTTAATGAGGACGCTAGGTGGGGGTCAGATGCCACATCCTTCAATCTGCTCTGAGCAAATATACAACCTGCTTCCATTTTGGAGGCAGTTTTATAAAAATGCAAATGACCCACCTTAAGCTTCAAAAACCAGTTCAGGAAGGGAAACCAGTAGACCAGGTAACATAATTATGAAACATTTAGAGCAGCCTCAGAATAATTGAAAAAGTCAAAAAACAAAACAAAACAACAACAAAAAAACCCTCGCATGTCAAACAGCCTGCCTTCTTCCATGAAATGTATTCCCCAGTGTTTGGCTCAAATTTCTGTCATTTTTGGAAAAGAAAATCACTGGAAACACCAAAGCATTAAATTGGTTCCAACTGATCTGAGGCCTCAAGTACAGGAATAGGCTCCGCTGCTGTGTTCCCTGTGCGGCCAAAGCTAGCAGCTTCCCCCCAGGCCTGTGCCCCTGTTAGTCTCACCAAGCCTTGAAAGTACGAGATTGCTCACAATGATACACATTAGAGTTAGTGTCATCCATTGGCACGATCTGAGGATAATTATAATGGAGCTTTTTTTAACTATCTTTCCCTAAGCACATTCCTAGAAAAACTAGTCTAACAGAAGAATTTACCATAAGAGACTTCTAATCTCATAAAACAAACTGAGGGTTACTGGGGGGTGGGAGGGTAGGGATAGGGTGGATGGTAGGGAGGGAAAAATAATGAAACAAGATGGGATGGGGAAGGAGACAAACCATAAGAGACTTCTAATCTCATAAAACAAACTGAGGGTTACTGGGGGGTGGGAGGGTAGGGATAGGGTGGATGGGTTATGGACATTGGGGAGGGTTTGTGCTTTGGTGAGGGCTGTGAAAGATGTAAGCCTGATGATTCACAGACCTGTACCCCTTGGGCAAATAATAAAAATAAAATTAAAAAAATTAAAAAAATTAAAAAAAAATTAAAAAAAAAAGAGAAGAATTTATATAAGTGATTTAAAGTCTGAACAAAGAAGAGAAATAAAGACCCCTTTAATAGATCAAGTTACGATGTCTTTCTAACTATGATATTCCCCTGTTTCTGTTTGCTGGCCCAGATTTCTCTCGCGTCGGTTTTCCTGGAGCTCAAACCATGAAAACATCTGGATTACATTTTCAAACTAATAAGAGATGGAATAAATAGCCTGAAACTACATAAAACCGATTAGGAGAGAAGAGGGACTTTTCCCTAAATATGGTTCAGGAATGTATGTGCTTATAAAGAACACTCTGGGGCGCCTGGGTGGCTCAGTGGGTTAAAGCCTCTGCTTTCGGCTCAGGTCATGATCTCAGGGTCCTGGGATCGAGGCCCGCATCGGGCTCTCTGCTCAGCAGGGAGCCTGCTTCCTCCTATCTCTCTGCCTGCCTCTCTGCCTACTTGTGATCTGTCTCTCTGTGTCAAATAAATAAAATCTTTAAAAAAAAAAATAAAGAACACTCTGAAGGAATTATTAGCCTTTGGTAAGCATTTTTTAGGCAAATATTAGCTAAAGAAAAATAACTTCTGCTATGGTGTTAAACTACAACAAAGGTCATGTAATATTGTCTCCTTTTGATTATTTTGAAAAAGAGAGTTTTAAATCACCTCCATTCTGTTTTGCACACACACACACACACACACACACACACGAGCCAGGAAAAATCTGTGAAAATACCACTTCTCAGTTACTTCCTCAGTTAGAGGAATGAAGTCTAATTGTGTCTAGGAAATCTGTTTCTCTGACTTCATTTTGGTTCTCTGACTGTATAGACATGACAACTTTTATCCTCTGATTCAGGGTACATATAACAACCACAACTATGAGAATCTAAGACAAAAGCAGACTCAATTTAGAAAGAATAAACCTTGAGGATTCATTAGGAATTTTCTTGCCTTTCAAATGACCTTCTGCCAGTATCTAGCAATCTCCATTCCCAGGGAAGTGACAACTCTCCAAATGCCCTGACCCCTTCTGCCACTGGCAAAGTGGTGCACTGCTCAGATCTCCCTTACAAAATCAATTATCTGCATAAAATAATGCAGGTGACTTCTGATATCTGGCTCTGCCAGCCGTTAGTACCTGCTCATCTGCCTCATCCCCTTCTTCACAGGAAGCCGGAGCAGTGACTGTGGGGTGTGGAAGCTGGTGCTGGGCCCCTCTGCCTGGTGAGGAGTTACTCTGAAGGGCAGGGAAGGCCAGCGTCAGCCCTGCATCTGCTCTGAGGCGCAGCCTGCCCAACCCAGCTGCCTCCCCTGCACCCTTCAGAAGCACTATGCCCTTCTACTCCTGACTCCATCACAGAATCTGCCTTTGGAGCTTCCAATAGACACAGCCTATCTATTCTCAGTTTCTACTTACAAAACCATCACATCACACTTCTAAATAAAAACTCTGAGATTTCTGATACAAACAGAATTTCCCAAAACATGTACCAAAATGAATTAATGAAGAGATGCTCTTCCACCTCTCTGCATTGCAACCGAGTTAATTTTTCCCTCATCCTGAGACTTTTTTTTCTCAAGGACTGATTATTTCAAACTGCTCAGATTTTTCTACGAGCCAGGGATTGATTCGAAGGCAGAGTGGAACTCCTCACAGTGATACCCCCAAGTAGACAAAGTGGGATATCTCACTGGAAAATTATGAGAAAAGTTTTTCTTTTTAGTGATTCTTTCCTTTCTAGCACTGTGGAGTTCGCCACTACATGGAAGGAAGAAAGCAAAGCAAAAGGAATCACATTACACAGGTGATTTTATAATGTAGAAAGTAACATTACCTTCAATAAAACTAGGTTTTAGAACTGCTGAGTTATTATTCTAGTGGTGACAGCCATTCCTACATAATCTTATAAGAACTTTTATTAAAAAGACAGCCAAAGAATGTTTCTAAGTTTAAAGCAATTGATAATGGGGGATGCCTGGGTGGCTCAGTCAGTTAAGTGTCTGACTCTTGATTTCAGCTCAGGTCATGATCTCAGGGTCACAAGATCAAGCCCCACATCAGGCTCCACTCTGGCCATGGACCCTGCTTCAGATTCTCTCTCTCACTTTCCTTCTGTCCCTCTCCTCCCACTCAAATAAATAAATAAATAAATAAAGCAACATATAATGGAAATAAGGGTTTATGCAATATTGGCTTAGTGAAATCCATGACCAAGAAGAACACAGCAAACTAAAGTGTTTAACCCAGAAAATAGTTTCAACTTCTCCAAATTAAAGGTAAGCAGCAGTTTTTCATGGTGATTAGAGTGTTGTTTTGCTGTTGTTGGTTTTTTATTATTGTTGTTCTAAAAAATAAAAGGATACACAACTCAGGATCAGAGAACAACATTTAATCATAGATATCCAGGAACACTAGATAGGGTCAAGTGGTTCTATCAACAGCAATGACAACAAAGGACTTGATACCTGGGGCCTGTGTGAACTGGGTCTTGCTAGCTTAGGTCTCCCACTAGAAAGAGAGAAAATGTTCAGTACCTTGACTTTGGCAGTGCATCCTGAAAGTCGAAAAATTCCTTCAGATTCCAGGCCTGATTCCTCAACTTTCTCAAAAAACTAAAAAGCAATGATACATATTATAAAAATGAATACCTCCATAAAATTATAAACATCTGAAATAACAATGATGGTGACAACAATAAATAAATTACCATGCATATATACATGCCTGGTATTTGAATGTCTTGTGAAATATTCACAACCTCCTCTAAGGTCAACAGTAGTTTACAATTTGCAAATGCAATGGAGACTGAGAATTGTCCTGTCACTTTCCCAGGATCAACCTCAAAAGTAATGGCACTGTCTATCCAGTTTATGCTCTTGACCACTAGAGTGCCACTTGGTCAATTTAAGATCTGATTAATATATATCTCTTTCTGCAGATGGACCAATAAAGAAAGTTTCCAAATTTACTATAACTAGATGCAACCACATTAGCTGAGAGACAATAGGAATTCTAGAAATATGAAGGCAGAAACTGTAAAGGTTTATACCTCTCCCGAGTTCCCATTTGTGATAGTGATGATGATGATGATGATGTAGTTGAAGTAATAATAATATAACCCAACATTTTTTGTGCACTTACTGTGTCAGATGCCCCTTTCTCAGCACTTTGCCATCTATTAGCTCATTTAATCCTCACACTAGTCCTACCAGGCAGGCGCTAATCGCATCTTCGTCCAACTGCTGAGAAGACTGAGGCACGGTGAGGGTAAGTGACTCACCCGTGTTTACACCGCAAAGGAGGATCCAAAGTCTCTGCTCTTTTCCCTTTAAGAACTAGTGGTGCCTGAACTAAGGTAGTTCTTATAGGTACGGAAAGAAATGGCTATATAGGCCAAGGAAATATGTCCATACAAAAAGGCTCTCCCATAGGAGTGGAAGAATAATACCTTAAGCTGTCTTCAATGAGGGATACTTGGAATAATAATAGTTAATATGTATTCAGTCACTAAGATGATATAAATCCATATTTGGTTGAAGTAACATTTACTGTGCACCTTCCATTTGCTAAGTTTGATGGTATGTTTTTGCAGCTATATAATAATATAAATTCATGTGTTGAATCTCCTCAGTCTTAGATTTTTATGCATTGTCTTCAAACTCTGTCCTTTACACAGAGGACAGAAGTCATCATTCTAGTTCTAATTCAAAGAAGGAAAGAAAATCTTCATGTCACCATGGACTTTGGGAGTGGACATATGCTGTGCTCCCTTTTGCCCTTCCTTCTGGCTGTCTCTATGTTCAAGGATAGGGTATCTCACCTTCCTCTGCCTCAGTGGCCTCATTAGGTAGAAGGGAGATGATAATACAGCCTCCTCAGGCTGCTGAGTGCTGACTACATATGCTAGCATATGGATGGCACCTGCTCAGGAGAGGCACCCTCCGATGCCCCCATGCATGCTGGCACGTTGCCAGCACCTTCTGGCTCTCTCATGGCTGTCCTCTGCCTCGATCGGCAGCGATCAATCACCTGACTTGAGAAGTCACTCAGTCTGAGGCACCCGCAGCAAAGTTTAAAGAGTACACAGTAAAGAGCCATGGCATTGTTACTGTGAATAAGGTAAATTTATGTTTCCTCAGTCAATATTTTTCTACATTACTTAAAAATTCAATTTAAAATGCAACAACATTTGTGTTTAGGGCTTGGGATTTTAAATATGCCACTGGATGTCACTGTTGAATAAATGCGTTCTTGAGTAATCCAGTGTAAATCGTTGGCAATAAAAAAACATGACTTAAAATCAAATCAGCTATTAAGCAATGATGGTCACAGAGATACTGGCAGATGATAGTTAAGGTAATACCATTTTTCAAAACTCCTTTCCACCTAAATATATCCTATCTTCCTACTCATACCTGAAAAACCACAAGAAAAGTAGATTTTAGGCCTTATTAAGCTTTGTTTGGCAAATTCATTTAAATGATTACACATACATATTTAAAAACACCCAACCTGTGATACAGCTCAGCAAATACTTAAATAATCAGTAAATGTACAGCTGATAATTAATGGTCACCTTGTATTCTGCAGAGAATATTCAAATACACACACAGATATATAACACACACGAGTAACCTTCAGAAAATATTAGGAAAAAATATAACAGAAGGTAGTCATGTGACAGAGCATCTGTGTCCATCACCTGATACTTTATGGTCAGACAGTGCAAAGGGCTCCAAAAGTCCACAGCAAGGCAAACTGGTTACAAGTGCTGTGGGATGCTATGGAGATGCATGAAGAAATATGAGAATCACCAAGGGCCTGAGTCCTAAGAGGGCTTTAGTGTCTTTAAACACACAAGAAAATTCACTAGTGGGTTTACAACTCCAAACTGCAAATAGGAGGCTCTATTATTTCCTCGGTCATTTACATTCCACTCACTTTTTGTAACACCAGGGGAACCTTCACTCCAGGGTCTTTTTTTCGGTCATTGTCCAGTAGGACTGTAAGTGGAACGCCAAAAATACCATTGTCTTCATTGTAAAACGGGCAAAAAAGAAAGAAAAAAGAATCAGCAAAGCATTATCTTATTCCAGGGTGTCAAAGTGTTAAAATCAGAAGAAATCTCTCTTAACTACCTCGTCCTTTTACTTTCTCAGTTTTGTTTCTTTTCAGTTGGATTCCAAAGGCATCAAAAAAGGCAGTCAGTTCAATCAGAGAGAGATGGCGGATTTTCTTCATATCTTCGGCAGACAGATCTCCTGCTTCAGTTAGGCCAAATCTGGTTTTCTGGACAATAAATTTCTAAAATGCATATTGAAGATATTTATTTCTATGGCAAAGGAAAATTATTATCCCTTCATTCAAATGCCACCTGGACATTCTAAATCTGTATAGGAAAACATGCTACCTATAAAAAAAATCTCTGAGAAGCAAGCTGTGTCATAGAAAGATTATGAATGATTTTTAGAACATTCACAGAACACTCTTGTGCTAAATTAGAAACAAAACAGTGGTCTGAAGTGTACTATAACATTGTCATCACAACCATGAAAACATCTTTCTTCTAAGAAACTTCCTGTGTTATCCACTGATGTCCCAGCTACCACAAGGAATGTACCCTACCAGGGGCACATGTGACACGTGCACACAGAGCCCAACAGCTAAGTGCTCCCAGAAGAGCTTCTGCTATATCTTTTTGGGTTGGGAGACCATCAGTCCTTTAATCAGGTATGACCTATTCTCTTCTTCATCCTCTAAAAGACTAATCTCCCCACTGGATGTGATGCACAAGCCGGCTGAGACAGTAGTTATTCTACCTTAAACCTCAAATTCATATATTTAAACTCCAACTATTTCTAAAAAAGAAAAATAAACAAAGGTACCAAATAATCCCACTATCATTTGAGACAATGAAATTGCTATATTTCCCATTTCCACAATAGGAAACAAAATACAATAAAATGACAACAACAACAAAAAAACTCTTCAACAATCCAGAAATACTGTGAAGACAATAATAAGTAAGACATTTAAGAAAAAATTGTTTTTATGTAATATCCACAAGTTTGCTTTGCTCTCAAAAAACCTGGTATGGAAAAAAATGTGCTGAAGTAGAAAAATCCGTTATTTCAATTACAAAGCTTTGTATATTCTCTATAGGAGCTCCTTCCTCAGTTAGAGCTTTCTTGAGGTTTTTAAACCATCCACTCATTCATTCTTTTGCCCATTTAGTCCACAACTTCTCCTTGGAACCTCAAGTATTTTAAAAGTAAAACAATAAAATGTAGAATGTGGTTTGGGGCATAACTTGTACACTTGTCCTATAAAAAACTTTGTTTTACCTTATTTCTGAGACCAAGGCCCCACATAACAGTAATATATAGCAACAACAACAGAGGCAAAAACTGCAATCATTCATTAAGTAATTACCACTTGCTAAATCCCATGCAGAGTTCTTCACAACAGACTGACCTGCACCCCACATGACCCAAATCGCAGGAGAGGACAGGCTGGATGAAGGAACTGGGGGCCACCATCCTTTCTTGGATGACTCTCTCTAAAGACTGGGAGGGATGCTCCTGAAACCAGAGTCCCAGTGGATTCAATCTTCTGCCCCAAAACAACCTGTGCCCTCCAACATAGAGGTTGCTTAGGGACCAGAAGGAGTTTTAGAGTTTGACATATGTGGGTTTAAATCCTGTTTTAGCCTCCTACTCACTTGGCGCTTTGGATGTATAACTTAGCTCCTTTGGGTCTGTTTTTTAGCTGTAAAATGGGAGCGGTCACAGGGTGATTACAATGAGGATATCTAGTCCAGCACAGGCTGGTTGAAGACACTCAGTGGTCTTACAGTTTGCTTCCCCTGCCCTCTTGCTCCTCCCTCATCATGGGGTTATTGTCTGGGAATGGTCCAGGCTGCCCAGGCAAAATCTCTGCCAGTTTTTATAGGACTCAGTCCTTCAGCCCTGAAACTGCCTGAGCCCTGCTGCTCATCATACCTCCAGCTCTGATCAGCACAGAATATTCAGAGCTTTACATCATGAACCCTTCACAAATGCATTTACTGAGTAGCCAATAGATCAATGTAACATAGTTCTTGTAGTGGGCTTTCAGGATATAATATCCTGGATATAGATATAGATTTAGAAATATAGTTATATAGATACATACTCTGAGGTTTTCAGGCTAATGAAGTATATAGCTCTACTTGCCTATTTCATAATAATATAAATTCTTGAGTTTATTTCTGATGAATTTTTAGTGCCTGTTCTGCAAGTGCTCACTTCTTGTAATGACTGTGACTTTTTGCAGTAAGCCCCTCTGATATGTGGTTTCTATAGACACAAATATGTATATAGTTAGAATCTGCATTAACCTGTAAGGCTATAAGCTGCATGAAATCATACAAGCCAGGAAATTCTATTTCCTCTGTAAAACAGTATTCAAGCATATACCCTCACAACTCTTCCTCAACCCAGTGCTGCCAGGCTGGGTACTGCACAACAGATGGTGCCCTGGTATTATACAACACTGATGCCTGCCCTCTCCACACACACACACACACACACACACACACACACACACACACACACACGAATAAAAATCCTAGTTTTCCCCATGGAAAAGTCATATGAAGTTACTGGAATAGTCATGAAAGGTTTTACATACAGTTAAAGCACAGTCCTCTTTCTTAAAATCTGACTTCTTAAATTTACTTCTTTTTGGAGCCTCTGTAACCATTTCTGAGTAAGATACTTCAAAGGACAGCTCTTCAGTTTCTGGTGGAATGTTTTTTTTCAGATAATCATCATCTAAAAAACAGGATATATAATTTTCATATGTCATTTAATCAATCAATATCATGTACTGTAAAATAAACACAAAATATTTCTAAGTTAACCTATAAGCACATCAGAATGTTTACAACCAAGGAACAGAATCAGACTTACCTAGAAGAGTTCAGTGAAATAATAATGTGGGGTTTTTGGACTTCCATATGAATGAATTTCTATAATCATTATCCAAACAAACTTTTTATTTCATCTGGTGTTTTTAATCTTAGATTTTTGTATCTCATGAAAGGCATTGAGGATTACTAGAGGAAAGCCCATGTATGAGATATTTCTTCTATATGTTATAATATTACAGTTAAGTCCATCTAAACCCAATGTTGCTGCTCTTGGGGAAGCAGAAGCTTAAGGCAGAAGGAGAACGGACAAAGACCCTACTAGAATTACTGCCTAAAATCACTTCTCTTGTTGTTTCTCCCAAACTATGGGATGTTTGGCTCTTAGGATGTGTTCAAATTCAATTTGGACTTCATTGCTAGGTCTGTTCATGTAAATTGATCCAAATTCTTGTGATGTGATTTGGTTACCTGACCTCCTATGCTGTTCATTAAGAAAGAGCCAAATGGGTGACAAGAAATATCCCACATTCTCTGCGAGGTAGTTTGAAATTAAGACAATAAATTCCTTGACCAAAAACAAGTGAATTCTGAAATGATTTGAGTAATCCTAAACTCTGATTTCTAAGATTTGGCTTGCCATCTTTTTTCATTGCCTGGAAAAACTGTTCATATGCAGTGAAAAAAAATTGATTATAAAAGAGAGAGCTCAAATCTTTTACCCTTTTCTAAAGACAGTGACTAAAGGACAACCAAATAGAACAAAAAGAACAACAATGAAAAGAAATAATAGAAGACCTAATTAATCTTACATTAGAAGTTAAATGGAGAAATTTACAAATCAACAGATTTTAAAATTTTAAACAGAAAACACTAATCAAAAATACAATGTTCAAGTGGAAGACGTCCAGTTAAAATCTAACCCTGTAGCTTTGTAGTTAGAGTTCTTCTGGTGCTGTACACACTTGAGCATAAGTAGAGATTTTTGGAAGTGTCCTACTTCCTGGCCCACTCACAACTATTACGCCGATCCAGATTACTTGTGAAAGAGACCTCAAATCAAAGACACTACCCAAGTGAGTAGTTTCTAAATGATGTGATGGTAGTGAAGGAGAAAAAGATTCTGCTTCCAATTTGGCTCAATTAATTTTGTCTGGTATGACAGAATTGGGTGTTTGGAGTTGGCAGGGAGTGAGTGCTGGAGTGATAGAACCAAAATAGAAGAGAAAAAAAAAACCCCACACATTTTGCCTTGACAAAGTCACAGCTAACTGTACTGAATGCCAGGACAAAAGCGAGAAGACACAGCTTAAGTTCAATTTAGAAGGATGTGTCACTCACCACTCACTGCATTCTGAACTGACTGTCCAGGGTCTGGAGATCCGTTGGAATGAACTGGTAGAGCTGGAATAGTCTCAAGAATAGACTGTGAAACAAGGGAAGATGAACCCAAGACATTTTACCATATAAATACAGGCTACCCCACATTCCAATCTGATTTGTGTTCTGCAGTTTACAAAAGATCTTTTCACACAAAACAACTCTTGATTTCATATAGGGCCTGCACCTGATTTCCGTTTCTGTGTTCAGTCCAGACCTGTACAGCTAATACAGGTTTCTCAACAGAGAATCTGTCAAGGTGAAAATAACTGTGTCTTCTTAGCTCTTGAGAATTTGCTGCTTATACCCTTCCTAAGATGTAAAAATCACAATGTTTGATGTCACATAGTTTGACAATTATAGTATTTTTTATTCTAGACTTGGTGGTCATACATATTGATCTCAAATTTCAGGTGATGATGTAGCTAGATGGTTAATGGAAAGGACCCTAAGGCCAGATTGCTGGGATTCTAATCCAGGCTCTCCCACTGACTGCATGACTTTGAATAAGTCTCTCGAGTTCTCTATTGCTTAATCTCCTAATCTGTAAAATGATGATGATAATAGAACATATTCAAAGAGGTACTATGAATTTTAAATGACTTGTTCTGTAATCACTTCAAACAATATCTGATACACACTGAACACAATATGAGGGTTGGCTACTGTTAATAATTAACATATTAATTCCTCTGTGACAAAATGTAGAGTGATAATAACTATCAAAAACTTAAGTATGTTTTCTAGTTCAGTTTCTCATTTGCTACTTTCTTCACTAAGATCCTGCCAAAGCATTGTCTTCCCCTGCAATATTATCAGAAGCTGAGTATCTTTTCTTTTTTTTTAAAGATTTTATTTATTTGCGAGAGACAGAGAGTATGGTGGGGGGAGTGGGAAGTGAGGTGGATGGGGGAGTAGCACTTAGGGAGAGGGAGAAACAGGCTCCCTGCTGAGCAGGAAGCCTGATGCAGGGCCAATGGCAGATGGTTAACCAACTTGAGCCACCCAGGTCCCCCAGTTGAGTGTCTTTGTAAAGCCCCGTGAAGCAAGTCAACTGCTCAAGTCTGGATGGGTATTAGTAAAAAAACAAAAACAAAAACTTATACACAAATTCTACCATTTCTGCCAATATAAATTTTAGTGTGGTAGTTATTATCTATGCATATGTGTGATGATGGAAATCTGCTATTCAATCAGCAATCTTTTATGTACTATTCAATATAAAGTCTGCTCATTTTTTCCCCAGAGTCTGATGTTGTTTTTTATACTCATATTTATTTAGCAATAACTGAACACCTGTTTCATGAAAGATTCTTTATCATGTGCTACAAATTACACAAGGGTGTCTTGAATTCTGAGCTTTGTGTCTCCTATTTTATTTCAAAGGAGATGACAAACTTGTAATTGTGTAAAAATCATGTAAATACATGGCCAATTATTAAAACATAGATTCTCAATTACTATAATTGGTAGAAGAATGAAAAGAGGGGTGCCTGGGTGGCTCAGTCGTTAAGTGTCTGCCTTCAGCAGGATCCTGGGATCGAGCCCTGCATTGGACTCCTTGCTCAGTAGGAAGCCTGCTTCTCCCTCTTCCACTCCCCCTGCTTGTGTTCCCTCTCTTGCCATCTCTCTCTCTGTCAAATAAATAAAATCTCTAAAAGAAAAAAAGAATGAAAAAAACTTTAAAAAGGTCTAGAGCCATACAATTCATTGTCCATCAGATTTTTGGTAGCACTAAAAACGAAACTACAAAATACAGATTACCTGTACACTAACATCCTTAAAATGATATGGACCACTTTTCAGTGGTCTTCTGAAGTTTTCTAAAAAAGAAATGCTTTCTCGAATTTTGAAATAACTCACCTATGCGAGACAACACTCTTGAAAACTGAGATACATTTATTTAAAAGCTGAAACTGATGGTTTGGGATGCTTAAGCCTACTAAATGTCAGTTTCTTAATCTGTGAAGTAGTGAAGGGCCCCTCTACTGAGTTGATTTATTGGTCTCTAGCCAGCCCTACTGGACCGAAGAAGTGCCTACCCTTTGTAATGTAAATTATTCTGGGTCTATCTTGGGGAAGGCAGAAATTTAAATCGTGATCCCTGCTCATGAGCTATTATTTATAATGAGGAGTAGAGAGTAACATTTATGGGACATTATTTAAAAAACAATCAACCCACTGTTAAGAGCTAATTTCTACAATACAACTATGTTTTTATTGGAGGGCAATGGAGAAGAAAGAGGTGCAGCCTGGAAGGGTTTCACCCAGAGGTGGGTGAACGTGACTTGGAACTCAAAGCATGATGGAGAGGACTTAAAGACGCGGAGGCTGCTGGCAAAAACATTCAGGCCCAAAATAGAGGTATAATTTCAGGTATGGAAATATCTGAAACATTTCCACTACACAGAATTGTGTAGAGACTGGTTTGCCAGGAGTTGAGGCAAGGTATCAGAAAAATATGAGAAATAAAATGTTCAAGATGGTCAGCTCAAATTATGGAAGGCTTGGAAAGCCACATAGAGAAGTTGAGACACTCAGAAGGGTTAAAACCAAACAGAACAAAAAAAAGGAAAATTCATGTGTTAAAGTAGGGGAATGATGCGGTAAAAATGGAAAAGGAAGAGAAACCTGCCAATAAATGGACTTTGAGTTAAGTAGGTTGAGTGAAAAGGCTAGGTGCTTGGTAGTTACAGTGTTAAAACATCCACTCACCCATTAAACATATTAACACTAACAACATTTTAAAGTTTTTACTCGTTATTTTAATATATTTGAAATATTAATGCCACTCCCATTTAAAGCACACTTCCTTTGCCTGTCCATAACAGAGCCTATCATCTCCCTGTGTGCCCAACCACAAGAGCCTGGGGCTTCACCTGGTGAGGAAAGGCAAGGTTTTCCAGCCATTAAAGCTTGGTCTGCTGCCCAAATCACGCAGAACAAGGATTGGAGAGTAGAATATATGGAGGATGATTATTTTGAATTCCAATCTATAGAAGGTTGGCACTACCTGCTTGAGTTCTCTCAAAACTAGACTTCGTACAATATTTCCTTCACATGAAAGAAATACCATACCTAACATTTTTCATGTTCATTACTTATAGGAGAAATTCACTAACTCAGAAGATGTTTTTGAGCTTTCTGACTGGCTCCTTTTTTTTCTCAAGGTTTGAGTCAGTGTGTTAATAACTCTATGTATAAAAACTGCCTTGAGTTAATACAGATAATAAGGTTCCCCTTCTTCCCCTTCTGTACCTGAGATCAGAACTGATAAATCTATATCTTGCCAAATTCCCCAGAGATAAATGTTTATTTTTTAAATTGGAATATAGTTAACATACAGTGTTCTATTAGTTTCAGGTGTCCAATATAATGATTCAACATTTCTATACAGTTTTCAGTCTTTATTGAGATAAGTGTACTCCTCATCCCCTTTATCTATGCACCCATCCTCCCACCCACCACACCTCTGCAACGTTACTTTGTTCTACATACTTGAGTCTGTTTTTTGTCCCTTTTTTATTTTGTTCATTTGATTTGTTTCTAAAATTCCATATATGAGTGAAATCATATGGTATTTGTCTATCTGACTTACTTCACTTAGCATTACACCCTGCAGGCCCACCCATGCTGTTGCAAATGGCAAGATTTCCTTCTTTTTATGGCTGAGTAATATTCCACTGTAGCCATGTATACCACATCTCTATCCATTCATCTATCAATGGACACTTGGGTTGCCTTCATATCTAGGCTATTGTAAATAGTTCTGAAAACATAAGGGTGCATATAACTTTCTGAATTAGTATTTTTCCCCCTTTGGGTAAATACCCAATACCCCAGAGATAAATAAGTCACATTCACTGGCAAATATACCATCAACTTTAAAATAAAACATAGTAACACTGACAAAATCTATACAAATGTGAATTTAAAGGCATTCAATAATATCTTGGATTAAAAATTAAATCACATGTGAAATTATAAGTTAAATGTTATAAAATAAGAATATTAAATTTCAAAAATCCATGATAAAAGTTAAGCTACTATTCAGAGATTAAATGCAAATAAGTAAGATTAAAATAAATATGTTTATAATCCAAGAGACTAGAAAAAGTTATACAAGTAGAACCAAGAAGGAATGAAAAATTAATAAGGATTAAATAAATTAATACAATAGAAAAGGAGGCTTTTTAATTAAAGGTGGTGACTTCCTAAAAAATACTGCTGTTACAGGCAACTATTTACAGTTCTAATTGGGATAAAAGACATAAATATTAGGAACCAAAAAGGAACATAGCTACCTCACAGAAAATTTTAAAATTTTAACCAAAGTAAGTGTGTGTGTATATCTGCATATAGGTGTGTATACACAAACAACATATATTGAAAATGCTGAATAAACTGAATGTTTTGCTACAACAAATATAGGTTACCAAAACTCATACCATTTGGGATAGGAAGGAATATAATGCCAAAACCATATCCACTGAAAAAGTAATCAAACAATATGTCTACACTGATGTCAGGTCTTGGAGGTTTCATTAAAAAATGACAATCCAAACTTAAATATAAAAGATTTTATAGATTATATATTTACACCAAATTTTAATATATGGCTCTAAAGCACTGAAAAAAGATTCAAAGTTCTTAACGTAATCTCTCAAACAAGATTAGTATAACTCTGCAACAACAAAAAGAAATTATATATAGGCTAATCCCACTATTAAAATTCTACTATCAGAACAGTTGTTAAAAATGCTAAAATAGTAGAAACTGATATTCCATAATGTAATAAAAGAATAATATAACACAAGCAGGGTTTATTTAGCAACAAATTTATAGTTCAATATTAGAAAGACCTATCAACAGAATTTCGTAAGGTAACTGCTTAACAAAGAAAAATATATTTATTTTAATAGATGATGAACAATTACTTTATATAATTCAACCTCCATTCCTGATAAAAACAATTACAAGGCTCAATAACGTAAAACTAATATTCTACTTAATTATGAAACTTGGAAGAATTCATGAGAAAATCAAGAACTTATCAAAAGATCCCCATAATTATTATTCAATGTAACAAGTTGTTATGGGCAGTCCAATAAGACAGCAAAAAGAAATAAAATGATTATTTTAAAGAATGAATAATGAAAACTTTCACTATTTCAGGTGATTATCTGCGCAAATTATAAAATCAAATGGAAAGTTCTTAGAAGTAAAAAGAATTTTCAGAAAGGAAGATATAACAGTACAAATACCAAAAAAAAACTACTTTCCTTACATCTCTGCAAAAACAAACTAGAAGATGAAAAAAACCTACCATTTTAAAATACCAGTGAAAACTATTAAGTTCCTAAGTAATTAATCAATGAAAAATGTATATGGAAAAAATGAAAGAAAGAATATTATTAACTTTTATTGAAGTACAGGAGACATAAATAAATGGAAAGACACAATTATTATTTCTCAGTGGGATGAGTCAATATTTTAAGATGTAAATTCTATCCCCAACATTAATCTTTTTTTTTTTTAAAGATTTTACTTATTTATTTGACAGAGAGAGAGAGAGACAGAGAGAGGGAGATCACAAGTAGGCAGAGAGGCAGGCAGAGAGAGAGGAGGAAGCAGGCTCCCCGCCGAGCAGGGAGCCCAATGTGGGGCTCGATCCCAGGACCCTGAGATCATGACCTGAGCTAAAGGCAGAGGCTTTAACCCACTGAGCCACCCAGGTGCCCCCCCCAACATTAATCTTTAATTCAATGAAGTTCTTAGTGAAATCCTAACAAGATTTATTTAATGGGTGGTTATAGCATTATCCTAAGTTCATCTGGAAGTAAAAATACCAGAGAAGAGGAAAGAAAATTTTGATCCAGAGCAATGAAAGTGAACACATCCCAACAGATTTCAAAAACAAACCAAAGTCATAGTTATTAAGATAGACCCCATATATATAGATTTAAATTATCATAAAATTGGCCCTTCAAATGTATAGAAAAGATGAAAGACTGAGAAAAAAACCCAAAAAAACAGTATTGGTCAAGCCACAGTTATCCTTTTAGTAAAGTTAGGTTGCCTACTTTAAATAATTCCACAACACAAACTCCAAAGGGCAAGTTCTGGGACTCTCTGAAGTCTCTTGACGATGACACTAAAATGTCCCTGGGAATTTATACTGCCAGATGAGATTTACTTCACAAGAGTCATGGCCAGAGCCCTTAAAGCCCTTGTTAACACATCACTGAATTATTGGAAATCCTACCATCTAGAAGAAACTCTGGAACCAAACTGGGGTGCCAGTGGCTCCTTATAACCAAGAAGCAGGGAAGTCAAAATGTATTTCTCTCATGGTAAGAAGTTCGAGAATGATTTCCAGTACAGATGCAGTAAGGGTTAAGTTCTCATCTGTGGGTTGGCTACTCTAGCAACTAACTAATTTGTTTAACATTTCTAGGTAAAGATATTTTCTGAGTAGCAACCAATCCAAAGGAAGTCACATTGGAGACTGGTACCAAGGAGATTTTTTGAGTCTCAATACTGCTGAAACTTTTATTTATATCATAATCAGCATTCAATCAGTTTTCAGAAAAACAAAATACGAATGATTAACATACTTCAGGAGACACTATCTATAACTGCCACATAAGATTACTGTCTTTCTCCTACACTCTCGAACTTTCAAGAATCCTCTATTTGCAGACAATATGTACCTAATAAGGACTTGGTGAATGAATGAATGGGTCAATGAAAGCCCAGAAAACAAGGTCAACCCCAAATCCTCCTCAGCGACTTAATTATGCAACCATTCTGCTTCAGGTGTTACTTGGTGCATGCATGGAACCACATGCAGTCCTTTGTTGGCTCATATAAAATGCCTGGGGCAGAAGAGTCAGCTAGAGAGAGAGAGAGAAGGGGTCAGACTGTGTCAGGAGCATTTATGTAACTAGAAGATGTGGGGGGAACTGCAGCAGGCATTAGAACAAGGCTTGCATGTTTAGATCAATGACTTGCAGCTATGGAAAGGAGGAGTTTAAGGCATACACGCTAAAGTCAGGGAGATCACATAGGGGGCTACTTCAGTAATACAGGAAGATTATTTGTTTCTGTACTAAGGAAGTAGTTACAGGAAAAGAGGGGAGTCAAAATATTCTATAACTATTTACAAGACAAAACCCATAGTTCACAGAGATGGGCACATACAGGGGAACATGTAGGTAAAGTTGAGGCAAATGTGTAGGGATGGTACCCTGGGTACACAGTACCACCAGCTGAGAAACAATATGCAGGATCCTGTGCAAAAGCCTTGGAGCAGGAGTCCCTAGTCACAGGGGCACAGCACAACTGTAAAAGGTCTCTTGCAGGTAACCCCTCACTTCAGTAGCTATCAGAGTTTGTGAGTGACTTATTTTGTTTTCATTCATTAGTAAATAGGATGCATTGGAAAGTATCTCTAAAAGACAGACATCCTTGCTCATTTGCATTCCAATGCAAAATCTTAAATAGGAAAGTAGCAGCCAAATTTAGAACCAGTAGATCAGACACTGTGGGTAAGCCCCAGCCCATCTGTGCCATAACCTGTAGGGCTACTGATAAGTTACTCATTGTCACTCACATTCTTTTGTGCTTCTTATATGATCATTGTGTAACAAAGCAACCTCAAAACCAAAAATCAAAAAACACAACAGGAAAGCTCTGGGGCTAACAGCATCGTCTTTCTGAACAATGGGGATCTACTGAGAGTGTGCTAAGCATGTGAACATCAACCATCTTTTGTCTCCAACTGGATGACAGATGAGAAACTACTGCTCAGAGGCTCCTGTGAATGTGCCCCCTTCCATCCGCCTGACTGATGTGCTCTTGCCGGCCATCAACTTGCCATTGAATAGCCACTATCTCTCACTACTTCTGGCCTACTGTATCACCCCCTGCCAGAGCACCCGCACAGAGACACCTAGTGCGGATGTACAGTGGTTCTGGGAGGGGGAGGGACATGATGAAACTTTCTGATCAGAAGGAGTAAAGTTCTGTTACTCAAGGCCAAGCAAGTGGAATGTGTTTGGAATGGAGGATGTATATGGGTAAGTCCTGAGATCTAAGACAATAGTGCTTTCAATAACAGGATGAGGGCTTTTTAATTTATCTTGCAGAGGAAAAGGACATCTGGATTAAATGGCAGTATTGGGCCAGATTACTGGTGTGAACTCAGCCAAGAGGACTAAAGGTAAGAGATTCCTCTGGGTTGATACACACAAAGAATATCCTCTGGTTTCTGACCACAGTGGTATTAATTTATGAAGTCCTCTTTCAAACTGAGATCTAGTCGTTCCTCAGTTTTGAGTCTCCTACTTCCTAGGCAGCTAGGAAATATTGATGGGTCTCCTGGAAGCTGTGGTTTCTTCACAATCTCAGTTCAAGTTTTCCTTATCTGTTTTGAAGAAACTGCATCTTCTTGCCTTGAACTTGTAAATTTGCCCCGATGCGCAACTGTTTTGGCATGTGATGACTTACCACAGATCCACTCCTAGGAACTGCAAAACTCCCTTCTTCATCTTGGGACCCATCTGACAGGGTGCTATTGTTGAGAGAAGCATCATCTGGCTAAATGGAGAAATAAAAGTACCATTTTTATTCAGGCAAACACTTCTAACACGTGTATTACACTACATGTATCTATTTAGATGTGTGTGACACTACACGAAGTTGTGACTGCCTGGGCAGAGACAGCTGCATCCAGTCCTTCAGGGAACATCACTGTGAGTACCTAAATGCCAGGCCTTTTTTTT
>LNAC01000695.1:233089-243671 GCA_002007465.1 Ailurus styani | reverse complement strand
ATGTGGGCCTCGATCCCAGGACCCTGAGATCATGACCTGAGCCGAAGGCAGAGGCTTTAACCCACTGAGCCACCCAGGCGCCCTAAATGCCAGGCCTTTTAACAGACACTGGACAGACACTGGCCCCTGTAGCTGACACCGCTATTGCCTGCCACAAACTCCTTTTTCCTTAACAATGTCTTGGTTTGGTTCCGGGGAGTTAAACCAAAGAACTTCATTTCCAGCCTGCTTTGCAGCTGAGAGTGATCATGTGACTAGTGTGGTCAATGAGAGGTAAGCACAATTTTAGCAAGAGTGCGTCTAGAACAGCTAAGGCTTTTCTGACCAAAAGGAAGAGGGTCAGCTCACGTGCACTCGTGACAGCACTGTAGATGACAGCCTAGAGTTGCCAGGTATCTTATTTGAATAAAGATGATGGCCATGGTGAGGGAGAGGAGAGGTGGAAGATCAAGCCCACTTGGGTTTGTCGAAGGCATCATGTAATGCCCTGTCAGACTTAGACCACCAATCTCCATGTGAACCAAAACAACTTCAACCCTTCCATTACATATGGCCAAACATATCTAATCTTAGTTTTGAAACACAACCTATGATTATCTTTTGCAGTGACTAGAATTTAGTAGCAACGGCCCAGGTTATGTTTTTCATTTATAAAGTTAGAAATGAGATTTTTGCTGTAGTGGACAATGGCTTCATTAAAATTTAAGACATAAATATTCTTTTCCTTACTGAAGGAAACTTACTGAAAAATAGAATATATTCAACACTTATGAAAATATACAGTGTCTTGTTTTTTATTTTTTTTTATTTANTTCAACACTTATGAAAATATACAGTGTCTTGTTTTTTATTTATTTTTTATTTATTTTTTATTTTATTTTATTTTATTTTTAAAGATTTTATTTATTTATTTCACAGAGGGAGAGAGATCACAAGGAGGCAGAGAGAGAGAGGGGGAAGCAGGCTCCCTGCTGAGCAGGGAGCCCGATGTGGGCCTCGATCCCAGGACCCTGAGATCATGACCTGAGCCGAAAGCAGAGGCTTTAACCCACTGAGCCTCCCAGGCGCCCCAGTGTCTTGTTTTTTAAAAAACTGTCACTCAGGGTGCCTGAGTGGCTCAGTTGGTTAAGTGTCTGACTCTTGATTTCAGCTCAGGCCATGATCTCAGGGTTGTGAGATTGAGTCCCATGTCAGGCTCTGCACTGGGCATGGAGCCTGAGATTCTCTCTCCCTCTCCCTCTGCTCCCTCTTACCACTTCTCTCTCTCTCCTTCACTAACACAAAACAAAACAAAAAACCTGTCACTCACCTTGCTTGACCACATTTTCTATATTTCTTATAGACAACAGGCATTACTTTATAAAATGAAAAAGATTTTTGGAGAGAGAAAGAGAGAGAACACGTGCACTCGAGTGGGGAGAGGGGCAGTGGGAGAGGGAGAGAAAGAATCTTACGCAGGCTGCACACCTAGCATTAAAGCTTGAAGCTGGGCTTGATTTCACCATCCTGAGACATGACCTGGGCTGAAACCAAGAGCCAGCCACTTAACTGACTGAGCCACTCAGGTGCCCAAGAACTTTTTTTTTTAAAGGGACAAATAAAACATGAGAATTAGTATAAGACGGTGGACTGACAATTACCTAACTTCCCTCCTACTCCAATCACTAAAAATGGCAGAATATATATATGAATATATATATATATATATACATATATATATATATATATTTTTTTTAAGGAGGACATTTTTGATAGCACTGGAAACCAGAAAAGAATTCCATAGTGGACCAACTCAGAAATTTCTAGATGAAAAGCATATAGAATTGGTTTGGTAAAATAAAAACCTCTACCTAAGACTTACATAAAAGAAAATTTCTAGAGAGGGAGGAGAAAAAAAAATAAAAGAATTGTACAAGGGGTACAAAAGGATCCCAGGTAAATAGTTAAAAATGTTTGCAAAATAGAAGCCTAGTAAGACCAGTCCCTTAAATATAAAGCAACTCCTGAATATAATGCAGGAAAATCTCCCAAAATGTAGACTAACTAAAATGAACTAACTGCCTTGGGGAGTAGGATCCTAGCATAACTATACGGGTCTAAGAGAGAAGGGAATCAGGAGGCCTGACAAAAGACATGGAGGAGAGATTGAAATGAAATCAGTTTTGCCTGGAAGTAATAAATTAGGTTCTTCATCCCTGTCATTGCTTTGGCATCTGTGGATAATGTTTACTGACCTACCTGCCTCCTCTACACACTTCAAAGTTAAGTACGCCCCACTTAGAAGAACACATAATCAATAATTTCAGCCTTTGGGGAAATTGATCTACTCAAGTGCAGAGGAAATATACAGCAATATTCTCATCAATTAAAAATTAATAAAGTCTGTGCTATGACTCTACAGAGAATTTTAGATGCCCAGAGAGCTGTATAGTTCCACCAGAGAGTGTGCTGGTACCTTCTGCCTTGTAGAACACTTTCTACCCTATGCTTCCTTGGATAGAGTATCTGGTTGATCATCTCCCCCCTTCTTTGACAGTATTCTCAATGGACAGCGGAATGAGGGAGGGACTGGGGAACTGGACAGGAAAAAATGTCCTGGATCCATACTCCTGGTCAGAAGTTCTCTCGGCTGGGCGCCTGGGTGGCTCAGTGGGTTAAAGCCTCTGCTTTCGGCTCAGGTCATGATCTCAGGGTCCTGGGATCGAGGCCCGCATCGGGCTCTCTGCTCAGCAGGGAGCCTGCTTCCTCCTCTCTCTCTGCCTCTCTGCCTACTTGTGATCTGATCTCTCTCTCTGTGTCAAATAAATAAATAAAATCTTTAAAAAAAAAAAAAAGAAGCTCTCTCGGCAGTGAAGGCAAAATCTAAAACCTGAAACACTTGCTGCCACTCAACAGGAGATGTGCACTTCCCTGACCAGATGGTTCTCACACTCAGGCAGACACTTCACTGTTTGCGTCTCTTATTATTACACATTCCAAAAGCTGACATTTTTTCCACACGAGGTGTTTATATTTGAAAAATAACTGGAAAAAAACCTAAATATTTATATCTTAGTTGATACTGAAAATACTAAAAAAACAAAAACAAAAAACAAAAACACATTTACGTGGTAGTCTGTTATTTATATGTATGAGCTCACCCGTGAGGATCAAGCTTTACTTGACAACATCCTCTACTTGGGATACATACACAAAAATTAGTTTTGGTTGTTGTTTCTCCCTATAGATGTTTTTAGAATTTAGTTATTTTTTATTTACCTACTAAATTATTCTTTGCTGAGTTTGAGCTATAGGGTGATGGCCTGTGGGTGGCTTGGTTGCTAAAAATCTGAATTACATTGCAGCTTTACTCAAGAGAAATGATAATACACATCCTTTACATGAAATGAATGTTCATGGTGGCATTAGGCATAACTGGTCAAAACTGGAAATAATCCAAACATCTACCATCAGGTGAATAGATATACCAAGAGTAGTATATTTATGCAATGAATTCCTAGTAGTAATAAAAGAACCAAACTTCTATCCCATGCAGCAAATGGATGAATCTAAAAGTTATCATGAATGAAAAAAAGCCAGAAACAAGAGTGCATTTTGCATTTATAGTTCTACTTATATGAGAGTTAAAACCAATCTAAGGTGTTAGAAATCACCACAGGGCTTGCCTGGGTAGGAGCAGGAGGACAATTGGCTGGAAAGGGCTTCAGAGAGATTTCTGCTGTGATGGAAATGTTCTATTTTGATGGACTTAGTTATACGGGTAAAAACATACGTTGGAACTAATTGAATTACACACCTAAAATACATCCCCTATTATTTATAAATTACACCTCAGTAAAAAACATAAAAATAATTTGATTCCTTAAAAAAATTAATTCTTTTCTTCAGTGTGATTTAAGAGGCTATTGCTGCCATGAACCAAGAACCCACGGCTGCAGTAATGGGGAAAAAGTTGTTCTTGAGAAATAAGAATTTGTTTACTGAAATTTAGAAAAAGAGTGAGATAAGCTAAAAAACTACATTCATGACCAAGAAGAAAAACTAATCTGGAAAATAAAGATGAAGAAACAGAGCAAACAGACTAACATGAGAGGAAATTTAGAAGATACTGAAATTCAGGGGCGCCTGGATGGGTCAGTTGTTAAGCATTTCCCTTCAGCTCAGATCATGATCTCAGGGTCCTGGCATTGAGTCTGCATAGAGTTCCCTGTCTGGCAGGAAGCCTGCTTCCTCTCCTACTCCCCCTGCTTGTGTTCCCTATCTCTCTGTGTATCTCTCTTTCTGTCAAATAAATAAATAAAATCTTTAAAAGAAAAAAAAAGAAGAAGAAAGAAGATGATGCTGAAATTCAGGGGTGCCTGGGTGGCTCAGTTGGTTAAGCATCTGACTCTTGATTTTGGCTCAGGTCATAATCTCAGGGTCGTGAGATGGAGCCCTGCATCGCTGTCCACAATGGGCGTGGAGCCTGCTTAAGATTGTCTTCTCTCTCTCTCTTTCTCTCTCCACCTCTGCCCTTCCCTTTCCCTCCCCCCCCAACTCTAAAAAAAATGAAAAAGAAGAAGATACTGAAATTTAATTCAAGCATAGCAACAACCATCTACTATGTGTTCTAGAAGGGTGGGGACACAGAAAATGGGGAGAAAAAAATGACTTAAGACATAACAGAACACAGTGTCCAGAAACTGGAGGGGAAAAAAACAGCTCTCAGGTGGAAAGAATTTGCCAAGCAGAGATGAAAATGAATGAAATAAAGGGCAGATCCTCAAAGTTCAGAACTCAGGAATAAATTCAAAATAAATTAAAAATTCAAAAATTGGCAGGGAAACAAAAAAAAAACACCTCATTTATGAAGGAATGAGATTCAGGCAACTAAAATAAGAAAAAAAATAATGTAAGAATGCAATAGTCAGTCAATAAGCATTAAGAGAAATTCTACCATAAAGGTTTTCCAGGATAGCTAAGGCTTTCTAATAGTAATGGTCAGTCAGTTGACACATGTTCCTATTGGGAACATTAACATGGTATCCAGAGTTTGCTAACCCTCTTGTAAGAATAAGGATTAAATGCTATGGTGGCAGCATAAAAGGCAAACAGCAGAAGTTCATGCTAAGCCTGGCATTGCACTGGATTGCAAGTGTAGAAGCTACAGTCTACCTACCACCATCAGTTACTTGTTTTTTGATTAAAACAAACTCCTACTTGTTTAAATCAAAGTTCTTTAGATTTTCTTTTCCATGAAGCAAACACAGATGTAACTGACATTGTTTTTAACAGATACTATGATTGTATTCTGCAGTGAATTATGAATCAATAGCAAGTATAGCCATTTGATTTTCAGTTAGGACACTGGGAAAAAACTAGATCAACTACTTTGCTTTTTGAATAGACTAACACCTCAAATGACTGATTCATTTATGTGGACTGCACATTTTATCTATACAAGAAGTGATTTGTAGAGGTTTGTTATGATGGTAGACTGGATTATAGGACTTTTGTAGATGCCCAAATTCAGTGGCATTTGTGATTTAGAGTCAAGGGTCAACTGCATATAATACATAAGTAGACTATTTATTTTAAGTAGGTTATTTCAAAATAAACACTTTGGATATTAATAAAATCATAAGATGTAATATGGACTCTTTTTAAAGGTTTATTGAGCTATGACATACAATTAACTGCAGATATTTAAAGAGTAAGGTATACAGTTTGATGTTGTTTTGACAAATATGTAGGCCTGTGAAACCAGTCAAGGCAATTTAAAAAAAATTTTTTTTTAAGATTTTATTTATTTATTTGAGAGAGAGAGAAAGAGAATGAGAGAGAGCATGAGAGGGGAGAAGGTCAGAGGGAGAAGCATTCTCCCCATAGAGCTGGGAGCCCAATGCAGGACTCGATCCCGGGACTCCAGGATCATGACCTGAGCTGGAGGCAGTCGCTTAACCAACTGAGCCACCCAGGCACCCCACAAAAATGTTCTTATATCGCTTTGTTAACCTCTCCTTCCTTCCTCTCCTCATCCATCCCCAGGTCCCCAGGGAATCACAATCTTCTTTCCCTCACTATAGGTTAGTTACATTTTCCGTAATTTTACATAAATTGAATCTTTTTGATCTGGCTTCTTTCACATGGCTTAAACACTTTGAGATCCATACATGCTGTACATACCAATAGTGCATTGCATTTTATTGCTGAGTAATATTCTGTTGTATGGATATGCCAGAATTTGTTCATGCATTTATCTGTAGGTAAAAACTGTTCCCAGTTTTGGGCTACTATACTAGAAACATTTGTGAGTAAGTCTTTGTATGAACATATATTACGTATGAGCAGAACAGCTGGATCTGTGGTAGCTATACGCATAACATTTTAAGAAGCTGCCACATTATTTTCCAAAGTGGATGGACCATTTTACATTCACATCAGCAGTGCAGGAGAACATCGGCTGCTCTGCACCCTTAGCAACATCTGATGTGGTCAGTGTTTTTAATTTTAGTCATTCCACAGGTTATGTGGAAATATCTCACTATGGCTTTATTTGCATTTCTATAATCACTAGAAATCTTTTTGAAATCTTTTTCCCATTTTAAAAGATGAGAAAAAAACAAACTTCTACCACTGGAAAGCTCAAGGTATATTCTTAAAAGAGAAAGCTGATTTGTTTTCGGAAGTAAAGGATCTGTGTGCTTAAATTAAGGGAACTAAAGGTTAAATGCTGGCAGGGAAGAGACTGGGAATAACTTTTAGTATCAAAAGAAATTTTATATTATTTCTGTAAAAAATTAGGGTTATATTCTGGGATTAAATTGGAAAGTTAAGTCAGATGATCAACTCTCTCTTTTCTAAAACCTAATACAGTGAACAAAACATAACTTTAAAATAGGAAAAGAAGATTCCCAGCAACATTCACATGAGTGGTGATTGGAGAGATATTCCAGGAATAACATAAATTCTTTTCTATAACCCAAACCCCTCCCCATCAAAGCAGCACTAATGAAGAAAGCAAATGGAGAAATTTTTAAAAAGACAACTATCATGTCCAAATTATGAGAAAAGACAACCCAAAGTGTGAGTAACCACACCTGGGTTCACTATATGCACACTCAAACAAAGACTCTCCCCAACATCATCTCAGCAGGGAGGAGGGAACCTACTGGGATTCACCATTCTGCCTTTTGTTATCTGGGAGGAAGTTAGGAGAGGGAATATGAGGACAGAAAAATAACAAAGAAAACAGACTACAGAAATTCCACCAAAGAGAGAAAGGATAGTTTAAAGTAGGAGTGCCCATAGAAACCTGTGAAAAAATGCTCTGGGCTAAACATAAATGAAGTCCCCTTTCCTGGTTGGAAATAGATATAAGATCCATCTTCCTCCTCAGGCTTGTCTGACTGTGCCCTCTGCTGGGTCACCTGGGAGGAGAAGTGGGGATGGGGCAAGAAGGGTGATAGGAGAGAGAGGGAGACAATGGACACCTGGGGTTACATGTATGGTCAGAAGAAAGGTACCTGATCTTCACCTTGTACTGGACAAATAATAGAAACTTGAGGACACGTGCTTCTCCTCCAACAGATGGACCTATGACTTGATGGAATGAACACTCTTATGAGAATTTTTTTAAATAAAAGAAAAAATATAAAGGAAATAAATCTGCCCTAGAAAAAGCCTACAATCATTGGTTTTCTGGGTACTTATCTGTTTTTATAGAGCATTAAATTATCTGTGGATTTAACTATTAAACTTGGCTTTATTTACTGTTTAATGTTTTCCTGCAAAGTGAGTAAAGGTGAATAGATATGTTGAGAGCTGTAGCTATCCAGCCACCTTAAGTATGGTACATCGTTATGAAGTTTTTGCCAGATTGTCCTGAAAAAAATGACTTCTTTGTTCATTTCTACCCCCAGTTATCCTGCTGTAACTTACCAAGGAACCACTTGTTTTAATATCTCCTGGCAGCTCTTTTTCCTCCTGGGTTCCATCCAACTGAGTAGTATGGTTGTCACAGGTATCACCTGGCTAATGAGAGAATGAAAGTCATATTTAACCAGGCTTATCTGTCCCACCATAATTGTTTATTCAATTATACTTTACATAAGATTCTACAAATGTATAGCCATGTGGTGATAAATGGAGTTAATGACTACCTGTCCAATGGTAATGGCATTCGCCAATTCACCTACAATTATACTGATCCTCATACATGCCATGCTTTACAGCATAAGTTGGTCTCAAAAGCAGATGCTGTTACTTACCTGCCAAAATCCACTGAAAAGTAGATTTCTTCTTTAACTTAAGAATATAATGAGCTGCTACAAAGATGTTATGTCTAAACTAAAAAGACTAAAGAGTGATCATGTGATGGCTATGACCAATGAGATACAAGCAGAATCCTACTTGGTAGAGCATCCAGGAAGGCTAATGTTTTCTTGTTAAAGTGGATAAAATCCACTGGCTGATCCTGCTGCTTCTTCACATGGATCCAGTGTGTGTGATACCCAGATATACTCGATACACATTAAATATTAGCCCATAGGACAAGTGGAGCAGTATGGAAAGATGAAAAACTTGGTAGATCCATGCTAGGAAATCAGCCACACCAGCTCAGACTTCTTATTTTATAAGGACAATAAATCTCTAATCATCTAAGTCATGAAGCTTACTGATTAAACTATGCCACTTTAAAACTGACTTTATAGGGCGCCTGGGTGGCTCAGTGGGTTAATGCCTCTGCCTTCGGCTCAGGTCATGATCTCAGGGTCCTGGGATCGAGGCCCGCATCGGGCTCCCTGCTCGGCAGGGAGCCTGCTTCCCCCTGTCTCTCTCTGCCTGCCTCTCTGCTTCCTTGTGATCTCTCTCCCTCTGTGAAATAAATAAATAAAATCTTTAAAAAAAAAACAACAAAAAAAAAACTGACTTTATAATTTTTTGTAATGATTTACAAATCAGCAAGAATAGTCAAGATTTTTTTCACTCAAGAAACTAGAAATACATTGGATTGACTAACTCAGACTGAACCAACTACTTCATTCCCATTCACTGAATATTGTAAAAGCTCTGATTTTCATTATGTAGCAAGTGTATTTGGAGACTGTTATGATTGTGATAGATGGCACTGTAGGTCTTGTGCATATGCTCTAAGATTTTTAGCAGCATTCCCCAAAATAAGATGCAATTATTCTATTCCATTATTGAAGCAACATTTTGCCAAGTTAAACATACTGGATATTAATGAAATCCTAAACTGCAACATGAGACTTTAGAAACTGTTGTTTTTCATCTTGCTTTTCCATATTTTCTAACTTTCTCCCAATGTGTATGCATTATAGTAAGAAAAACAGACATCTGTTTCTAAGCTGAAGCAATGCTAAAGAGGCAGTACAAGAAACCAGGTCAGGACAGAGGACTGAGAGCACACCACTCCCAATCTCTCAGAATTAGAGAAAGGTGTGTATTGTTGTAAGAACAGCTCCAAATGGCACTGGAAACCAACAAGGTGTCCTAATAACAGATGAGACATTGTTAGAAATTCCTGGGAAATAAAATGTAAACAATGTATTTCATAATTGTATAGAACGTAGCCTAAGCATAGCATAAATCAACATTGTTGGCAAGGAAAGGATAAATCTACAAAAAGCAAACATACAAACAACCAAGTAAGCTCAGTGTGAAAATTACAAAGGGCAGGAAGGGGCCTTAGCTCAATGGCCACAATAATTTGTCATAAAGTGTTTCCTCAGTGGAGGAACCAGACAGACCTCCCAAAGGCTCCCTTTACACTGAACAGCAGGTGGTAGCTACATATGGACCCAAGAAAAGCACTCTGGCTGAAGTAAACCACCTGCCTTTGGAAGTCGTCCAGGTTTAAGACCAAAACACATCTCAATATCAGGTAACTCTGGACCTTCATGAAAGCTATGGAAGGGAGAATAAAAGGAAAACATCAGTTTTTGTTTCAGATAGTAAGAAATGAAGTCATTTACCCCCTCCCTTTGGTGTGTGTGTGTGTGTATGTGCATGCATGTGCACATGAGCATGGATACTCATCCATATGTACAGTTTAACTTCCATTCACATACCTTACTGACTTATGCAGTACCCAAAATCAGCCCTCTCAATCAATAAAGAATCCTTTGGGAAAATATCTTTATCATGGCACAGAAATCACACAGGAATAACAATTCCTAAGTCACTAATGAGTCAGTCTAGCCCATTAATAAATATAAATCAATCACCAAGGACTATTAGACATTGGAGAAAATTAATGTAATGAATAAGTCATTCGTGGCGAAAAATCAACAATCTAAAAAATTACAGTGATAAACATTCTGGGAAAAAGAATTAAAGGAAAGGAAAAGGCTTAAAATAACTTAATTTCAGAGATATTTGAAAAGATATTACAACCATAAATCAGGACAAACTATCACAATAAAGGGGAAGTCAGTGAAAAAGAAGGAGTTCCGCATAGCATAATACCCTCCAGTTCCATCCATGCTGAGCGAAATAAGTCAATCAGAGAAAGACAATTATCATATGATCTCTCTGATATGAGGAACTTGAGGGGCAGGGTGGGGGGCTGTGGGGGGTA
>LNAC01000695.1:188149-232952 GCA_002007465.1 Ailurus styani | reverse complement strand
TAGGGTGGATGGGTTATGGACATTGGGGAGGGTTTGTGCTTTGGTGAGGGCTGTGAAAGATGTAAGCCTGATGATTCACAGACCTGTACCCCTTGGGCAAATAATAAAAATAAAATTAAAAAAAAAAAAAAAAAAAGAAGGAGTTCCTATCAATTAACAATATGACTACCAAATTAAAAAAATCAGTAGAGGCTAAATTATAAGCACTCATGGCAAAAATGAGAATTAGGAATCTACAAAATGATATAGACATATCATACAGAACAAATAAGAAAAAATAAACAAATAAGAACAAGTAAGAAAAAAGATAACAAAATATAACATACAACTTCAGAACTATGTGAGTTTAACATGCAGGCAATGAAAGGAAGGATAGGAAAATGGAAAAATAAAATAACTAAAGAAATAATGTAAAGAGAATGGCCAGAACTGAAAGAAAAGGAAAATTTTTCAGCAACAAAAAGCTAAGGGGTAATTGTGATTTTTAAAAAAGATGTCAGGGGCACCTGGATGGTACAGTCAGTTGAGCATCCAACTCTTGATTTCTGCTCGGGTCGTGATCTCAGGGTCATGAGACTGAGCCCTGCAAGGGGCTCCTAGCTCAGCCGGGAGTCTGCTTGGATTTCTCTCTCCCTTTGCCCCACCCCACAACCCCCCACCAAACACATGGACATAAGCTCTCTCTCTCTCTCTCTTTCTCAAACAAATAAATCTTTTTAAAAAATAAAAATAAAAAATAAATTTTAAAAAAGATGACATATCCTGATGACAGTTCAGGTCCCTAACACTAAAAATAAATGTAAGAGGCTTCAAGAAACATAAAAATGAGAGAAGGAGACAAATAAAAGAGTAAGATTTAGAGAGTCATCAGACTTCTCAACATTAACACTACACAAAAAAGCAAACAGATTAGTATTTACAAATTTCTGAAAAAGTTAATATAGGGCCTAGCACTTTGATGCTCACCAGTTTAAGATTTAAGCTTTTTGGATATGAAAATTTAGTATCCACAGATAGTTCTTGCCAGATTTGCTCAAAGGATAAAAGGTGTAATCTGCTAAGAAGATGTAACATTTTGTAATACATATGCTATGCAAATCAATATTT
Organism: Ailurus styani; assembly: GCA_002007465.1. Classification (NCBI taxonomy): domain Eukaryota; kingdom Metazoa; phylum Chordata; class Mammalia; order Carnivora; family Ailuridae; genus Ailurus; species Ailurus styani. The sequence continues at coordinate 231,845 of LNAC01000695.1, read as the reverse complement.
GTACAATTCTCTGTAGTTACTCTACTATGTTAGCTCTCGCCATCTTCCTAGGATAAAGAACAATACTCGTTTTCTCATTCTTGAAACCGGCCAGTAGTTCAGGGGTAGGGCTGGAACAAAACTTTAATGTCCTCTTTCATCTTACTGCAAGATTTCTTCATGTGTTTGGCTCCACACTTGCCGCTTTATTCACCTTTAAAAGGTGATAAGACTCAAGGAATTGAAATACATGGGATAGTGATAAAAGGGTAAAGAAACAAAAGAAGCCTAGACTAATCATGAGAGTCCGTGGCCAGGGTGGGTGTGGCATATAAGACTTCAAATAAAGCTCACTCTTCGTGCGGCCCTAACATCTGGTAAAAGTGGAAGGACCATAAGTGGTCTAACTACAAGCTCCCCTCCTACTCTGGTCCCTCATATAAGGTCCCCTAGACAGCATTCCTTATCAGGGGGACCAGACACAATTCCTGCTTATCCTTGAGTAATAGGTTTCAGTTCCCTGTTAGCTGGTGGAATTATTCAAACAAGCCAATCACATCCTCCCATGGGAACCAAGGGGCACCTCACCCTCTTGAAACTACAAAGCCTGCCTCCTACCACCCCTGGTTATTTACTCTGTTCCCAAGTGCACTCCACACGTGGCTCTGTGTGGTGTCCTCCTCCCCCAGGCTGTGAGAACATGTGATAATAAATTGCTGTTGATCTTGTCTATCTGTTGCTCAGTGTTAACTCACCCCTGTAACCCTAAAGTGGGAATCTCTCCCTCACCCACAGAATGAAGAAGAGATGATCAAAGTAGTAGACAGAGACAGCTAGGAAAAAGGCTGATAGAAATCCACTATTTGAAAACACTAGTATCTACTTTGCATGTCCCTCTCCTCTGGCTGGTCTAAAGGAGTAAAGGGCAGACAGAGAGGAATCACAACCTGGATCTAGAGTCCTGGTTGGAAGTAGGTATGTAAGACTCCCTACAATGCACGAACAATCTAAAACCGAGGACACTTACTGCCAACTCAACAAAAAAAGTAGACTTCTAACTAAATGGAATTAATACTCTTATGAGAAAATAATGAAATTAGAAAAAAAGAAAAAAAAAAACTAATGACAAAATCTGCAAAATAGGATTGCTCACAGCCCCAGCTCACCACATTCTACTTCCAGAACTTGACAAACATTCAGGCAACAGAAGAGCAGCCAGAAGACAAACTGGAAACATCCAAACCCTTAAGCAGAATTTGGAAGGAACCAACGACTAGCCTGTATTGGGACAATTTTTTAAGATCCAGATAGAATGTCCCACATAAAATATATGTAAGATGAAAATAAGCTGTATAGAAACTAAAGATCATCATCATCATTATTCATCAGGTCAAGGATGGTACAAGGGTTATTCTTAGAACATCTAAAGAATCCTTCTTCCTTCACTAGGAAAGAAAAAAAGTAGAGCTCAAGGGAAGGTAACATATGAGTCATAACAGGGGAAAGTCTCTCACTGTAATTATCTGCTGTCATGAGTCCAAGTGGAGGCAGATGTCAGCAAACCCATGCCCTTCTATGCCTCTACTCTGGGTGCAGAACTTGAGTAAGAGGATGCAGGCCTTACACCAAATGATATAGATCATGGCATGGGAATCATCTCACACACACAAAAATCCTTCTACTGAGATCATATCATTGGCAGTTATGAACTCAGATTAGCACTCTGAATCTTTGAACTAAAATAGACAAGGTGGGCTCTGCTGAAATGTGTTTACCTCCTGCGCTAGACAGTGCACTTTTCCCCACTTATTGTTACACAGTTAAGATGCTACCATACTGCCCCCCCCATAAAATACTTATATGAAATGTCAAAGTATTTCTTTTCCTGAGAATTAAATCAATATTGAAAGATACATGGAGAGTAGCATAAAACTCTCCATTACATGTTCCGCAAAAAGAACAAAAGTTTAGCTGATGACGTCCCCGACATCTTGACTTCTGGCAAGGGCTGGAATTGCAGCTGTGGTCTTGTTCCTGTAAGTGCAGACAGGCCATGTAGTTATTTGTGGATTCAACTAATTATTCATTCCTGAGTTTAAGCGTCTGTTTCCTTCTTTCTTACAAGGCAAGCAGACATTTTGCTGAAGTTTTCCTTACTGCCTTGAAATAATTACTTTTCCCAGCCTCCTTACTCTTAAGTCCCCTTGCTTTATCTTACCAGTTGACCATTTCTGCAAGGAAATATCCCTTCTTCATACAAGGTCACATACAAAAAAGGATCTGGGATATGACAAAAATCATCTGGCATTCGAGAAAAATGAAAGTGCATGTTTATTCAGGCATATTCTCCACAGCGTAATTGTGCACTCAAGTATGTGTTCTGCTTGTATGTGTACAGTGACACAGATCTCTGGAGAAATCCATAGGTCTGACTGCTGTGCACTAATCACTGCATGTAGCTATTCATTTGCCAATACTGAGAGCCTACTACATTCAGGGCATGATGACAGACACTGGTCTCTGGGAAGAAAACTGTTAGTTGTTCACCCCAAACCCAATCACCAGTCTTCCTTAAAAGAATCCTGATTTTTTTCTCCCTGTGCAGGGACATTTGTGTCCAACTAAAAAAAAAAAAAAACAAAACAAAAAATAAAACAAACAACAAAAACAAAAGTCAATTTCTTAGACTCTCTTGCAGCTAAGGATGATTACATACATTTCTGGGCAATGAAAGTCAACTGGAATTCTACGGAGTAAGATTTCTAGGAAACTAAGGTCAGAAAGATATAGAGTAAGTTGGTACAAATTCCAGGAATGGCCAGGAATATGAATATAGTGCTAGGAGTGGTCCAACCAACTTATAAGCAAAAGGACGAAGGTTGCATATGAATGACAAAATAGAAAAATACAAAGAAAATGGATCCATGCTAAAGCAAAGAACACCTAACTACACTTTCTTCCTAAAGAGAAAAAAAAAATCTGTATTTGTATTACATGTTTTCTTGGGTTCTCTGTTACATGCAGTGAAAATGTGTATACAGGTAATATAATCATGTTTTTTAAAAGAGGGCGCATAAAGGGCTCCTAGGTGGCTCAGTCAGTTGAGCATCTGACTCTTGATTTTGGTTCAGGTCATCATCTCACGGTCATGAGATCAAGCCCTGTGTTGGATTCAGCAATGGGCTTGGAGCCTCCTTAATATTGTCTCTTGGGTAGCTGGAAGAGAGGTGGAGGGGTAGGGGTTGCTGGGGAGAAGATATAATTGGGTGAGGAGCATTGAGGAGGGCACTTGATGTAATGAGCACTGGGTATTACATGCAACTGATGAATCACTAAATTTTACCTATGGAACTAATAAAAAAAATTCTCTCTCCCTCTCTCTCCGCCCCTCCCTCCCCTGCTAGTGTGAACACATGCATTCTCTCTCAAATTAATTAACTGAAAATTAATTCAGGATGCATGACTATATTTATGTAGTCAGTTATGTAGGTCCCACCTTTGATTAGTCATTTATCAATTATGAAGTTGGAAATAAATTAGATTGACTATTTTGCTCAACTAAATGTCCTACTGAAAGGAACGTTTGATTCACATCTTCCATATATTAGAAACAAATGTATTTGGGCACTGAAATTCTGCTCATGATGAACAGTACTGTGGACTGAATTATGTATCCAGAGTTTGATTTAGTATTTGTGATTTAGTGTATAATAGCTCTACTAACACAAGGGTTAAATATTCTATTCCTTTATGGCTAGGATCCCACTGAAAATTATATTTATTGGATATTTAATTAAATCACAAAAATTTATTTGGGCCTATAGAAGGAGTCACTTTTTTTACCTTGCTTGTCCATATTTTCTAAGTTTCCAGTAAAGATTATGTACTATTTTTATAATAATAAGGAAAAACACATTTTTTGGAAGAAACAAATACTACTGAAGAATCAGTATAGGAAAATTGGATCAAGATAGCAAAATGCACATAACACTTTCTCCTCCCTCCACAAATCACTCAAAGTGTCAAAGAGATACCTTTTTCAAAGAGTAGATCTAGAAACCATTAAACATTTCCATTAACAGAACAGAAATTGTTGGATGTTCCTGGAAGATAAAAAGCAAGCAAGAATGGTTTGATAAGGGCAGAGGAAAACCTCAGTCTGAAAAAAAACACAAAGAAAAATGTGTATTAGATAAATACTGACCTAGAAAAAGCACATATCCAGCATGAGAATAAAAAGAACAGTAAGGGGGCGTCTGGGTGGCTGGGTGTGTTAAAGCCTCTGGCTTCGGCTCAGGTCATGATCTCAGGGTCCTGGGATCGAGTCCCGCATCAGGCTCCCTGCTCAGTGGGGAGCCTGCTTCCTCCTCTCTCTCTGTGTGCCTCTCTGCCTACTTGTGATCTCTCTCTCTCTCTCTCTCTCTGTCAAATAAATAAACAAAATCTTAAAAAAAAAAAGAACAGTAAGGCATCCCCAATTCAGAAGACAATGGCCAAAGTAACCTAAGAATGTTTTTCTGAACAAAGAGGCCAGGAAACCATCCTTCCCCTTAACAATGAACAGCAGGCAGCAACTAAATGGGATTCCAGAATAAAACCGAACAAGTGTCCTCTTGGTGACAAAATGAGCACCTGCCTTGGGGAGCAGGAGTGGTGGTGTCCTACTGTAGTGGTCCTGGACAAAAATAAAACTGCCCTTCACTGGAGCCTTCTAAAAGAATATAGACAGAAGTATAAAAAGGGTAGTTAGGTTTGCCTGGAAAAAAAATAAATTTCTGTTCTTTAGGATTAGCATTACTTTGGAATTGATACCATATTTGTTTGTCTTAAAGTGAAGTGTGACAGCTGACTGGCACACTTTACCACTCACACAGGCCCAGACTGCATCCACTATGAGAGTATTGGAGAGAAAATAAGTCTACATAACTACATAGAAAATATACAGTCTTTACCTACACTCATGAATCAATCAATGACTCAACCTCGACCTCAATTAATAAATAGGAATCAACACCAAAAGATCAAAATGAACTGAATAATAGTAATGTAATGATGCCAAAAATAAACAGAGAACCTTGAAGAAAACAGTAATTTAAGGAAACAAAGACCACCTTGGAATGTAAGGTTTAATTTAGTACCTTCAAAGTGTGAATAAAGAGCAGATCACTAAGATACAGAGGAAGTCAGGGGAAAGGAGAGGCTTCAGAAAATTAACAATATCACTGTTAAATTTCTTAAAATTAGGGCAACTGGGTGGCTCAGTTAAGCCTCTGTCTTCGGCTCAGGTTATGATCCCAGGGTCCTGGGACTGAGTCCCAAGATTGGGCCCCTGCTCGGCAGGGAGCTTCCTCCCTCCTTCTCGTCCCTGCTTGTGCTTGCTCTCTCTCTCCAAATAAATAAATGAAATCTTTAAAAAAAATTTCTTAAAATTAACTAAAGGCTGAAGGACCAATACCACCATGACCAAATTATTGTTATTAAAAAAAAAAGTTGAAGGGATAGGCAAGAATGCAGAACAAACATACACACAAATAAAGCTTGGAAAACACAAGAACATTTAAGAGACACTGATGTTCAATTCAAACAACACAACAGTCATCTAACAGGAGTTCCAGAAGGAGATAAGGGAGGAAAAGAAAGAAGTACTGGTTTTAAATGTTAGAAGACAATATATAGAAGCAAAAAATGACTGAGTGCTCACATTGAAAGAGCTCATAGCAGGGACTAGGACAGAGGTTGTGAAAAGGTAAAACTGGAAAATATGCAAGGTTTCAACACTAAACATAAGGTACAAAAGGCTTCCACATTGGTATATAAAGGAATGAGGTCAGTAGAGATACTGTGCTTCCCCACAGTCAACAGTGCACAAGAGAAGACAATGGACAAATATCTCCAAAATTCTGGAGGTTATTCCAAACATGGGATTCAAAGTGCAAAAAATTCAGAAAAGACTAGCATAATCTATCTCTCTGTCTTTTAAATTACTGAATTTTTATCTTCACTAGGTAAGTATACTGGATCAGATTCATATGTCTAAGATTAATGTAAACTTACCTAATGAAACTCACGACATTAAATCTTCATTAAGAAAGTGAAGTGGAAACTTTAGGTGACTGTTCTATTATTGTAGGTAAATGATGAGAAAGAAAGAAAGAGTAGGAGAGGATGGAAAACAGGGGAGACAGAAACACACAAAAATACACACACACACACACACACACAGAAGGAAGGAGGAAGTGAAGGACAGAAGCAAATAAAGAGACAGACCAGGACAGATGGATAATTTGGGCAAGAGAAGGAGGGGGAGAGGAATTGGTATTTATGCTGTCAAATTCAGATAGGAAACTTAAAAAGTTTAGGTATGTTTCTAAGAAACTTCCAGGTCTAGTTGCAGAAACAAATGCTGAATTTTTAAAGAAGAAAATCTGTGAAAATGTTTATCAGTCCTGATACATGGTACATATACTATATTTTTTAATTTAAATTCAATTAGCCAACATATAGTGTATCATTAGTTTCAGATGTAGAGTTAAGTAATTCATCAGTTGCATATAACACCCTGTGCTCATCACATCACGACCCTCCTTATTAAAGCCCATCATCCAGTTGCCCCATCCCCCCCATCCACCTCCTCCCCACCAACCCTCAGTTTGTTTCTTATAATTAAGAGGCTCTCACTGTTTTTCTCCCTCTTTGATGACTTCCCATTCAGTTTTCCAACCCTTCCCTGATGATCCTCTACACTGTTTCTTATATTCCACGGATGAGTGAAAGCATATGATAAATGTCTTTCTCTGACTTATTTTGCTCAGCATAATACCCTCCAGTTCCATCCATGTCGATGTAAATGGTAATTATTCATCCTGTCTGATGGGTGAGTAATATTCCATTGTACATATACACCACATCTTCTTTATCCATTCATCTGTCGAGGGACATCTAGGTTCTTTACACAGTTTGGATATTGTGGACAATGTTTCTATAAACATTGGGGTGTAGGTGCTCCTCTGGGTCACTACATTTATATCTTTGGGGTAAATACCTGTTAGTGCCATTGCTGGGTCGTAGCGTGGCTCTATTTTCAACTTTTTGAGGAACCTCCATACTGTTTTCCAGAGTGGCTACACCAGCTTTGCACTCCCACCAACAATGTAAGAGGGTTCCCCTTCCTCCACATCCTCACCAACATTTGTTTCCTGACTTATTAATTTTAGCCATTCTGACTGGTGTGAGGTGGTACCTCATTGGTTTTGCTCTGTATTTCCCTGATGCCAAGTGATGTGGAGCATTTTTTCATGTCTTTTGGCCATTTGGATGTCTTCTTTGGAGAAATGTTTGCTCATGTCTTCTGCCCATTTCTTGATTGGACTATTTGTTCTTTGGGTGTTGAGTTTGATAAGTTCTTTTTTTTTTAAGATTTTATTTATTTGACAGAGAGAGAGATCACAAGTAGGCAGAGAGGCAGAGAGAGAGAGAGAGGAGGAAGCAGGCTCCCTGCTGAGTAGGGAGCCCAATGCAGGACTCGATCCCAGGACCCTGAGATCATGACCTGAGCTGAAGGCAGAGGCTTTAACCCATTGAGCCACCCAGGAGCCCCTGATAAGTTCTTTATAGATCTTGGATACTAATCCTTTGTCTTTTTTTTTTTAATATTTTATTTATTTCACACAGAGAGAGAGATCACAAGTAAGCTGAGAGGCAGGCAGAGAGAGAGGAGGAAGCAGGCTCCCCGCTGAGCAGAGAGCCCAATGCAGGCCTCGATCCCAGGACCCTGAGATCATGACCTGAGCCGAAAGCAGAGGCTTTAACCCACTGAGCCACCCAGGCAGCCACTAATCCTTTATCTTATATGTCATTTGAAAATACCTTCTCCCATTCCATAATTTGCCTTTTAGTTTTGTCAGCTCTTTACTTTGCTGTGAAGAAACTTTTAATCTTGATGAAGTCCCAACAGTTCATTTTTGCTTTTGTTTCCCCTGCCTTTGGAGATGTGTCTAGCAAGAAGTTGCTGTGGCCGAGGTCACAGAGGTAGATGCCTGTGCTCTCCTCAAGGATTTTGATGGATTCTTGTCTCACATTTAGGTCTTTCATTCATTTTGAGTTTATCTTTGTGTATGGTGTAAGAAAATGGTCCAGTTTCATTCTACATGTGGTTGTCCAATTTTCCCAGCACCATTTGTTGAAGAAACTTTTTTCCATTGGACATTCTTTCCTGCTTTGTCAAAGATTAGTTGACCATAGAGTTGAGAGTCCATTTCTGGGCTTGCTATTCTGTTCCTTTGATCTATGTGTCTGTTTTTGTCCCAGTACCATACTGTCTTGATAATTACAGGCTTGTAATATAGCTTGAAGACTGTCACTTGTCACAGGTTTTCTATTTCTTCCTGTTCCAGTTTTGGTAGTTTATATGATTCTAGGAATGTATCCATTTCTTGCCAGCACTTTCTGGCCTGCCAGGTCTCTGTGGATAGGTCTAATGTTCCTACCTTTGTACATTAAGGACCTCTTGTCTGAAGCTGCTTTCAGGATTTTCTTTTTATCTCTGAAATTTGCAAGCTTCACTATTACATGTTGGGTGTTGACTATTTTTATTAATTTTGAGGGGTTAGTCTCTGTGCTTCCTGGACTTGAATGCCTGTTTCCTTCCCCAGATTAGGGAAGTTCTCAGCTATGATTGCTCAAAGATATCTTCTGTAACCCCCTCCTTTTCCTCTGCATTCCCAATAATTCTAATATTGTTTTGCTTTATGGTATCACTAATTTCTCAAAGCCTTCCTTCTTGGTCTATAAGTTGTTTTTCTCTTTTTTCTTCAGCTTCCTTCTTTTCCATCATTTTGTCTTCTATGTCACTGACTCTTTCTTCTGCCTCAGTTCCTCCAGCTGTTAAAGTATACATTTTAGACTACATCTCAGTTAAAGCATTTTTAATTTCGGCCTGATTAGATTTTATTTCTGTAGTAAGAGATTCTCTCATGTCTTTTATGCTTTTTTCAAGCCTAGCTAGTAACTTTATCATCACTATTCTGAATTCTGGGTCTGACATTTTCTTATATCATATTGATTAGATCTGGGGCAGAGAGTATTACCTCTCGTTCTTCCTTTTGTTGTGAATTTCTCCTTCTAGTCATTTTGTCCAAAGAATAGATGAACAAGAGAACAAAATAAAAAATATCAACCATGATCCCAGTGAAATATACACTAGACAAATCTGAAGAGGTCAGAAACCAAACAAGAAGAGGGAAAAAAAGGGAAAAAAGAAAGAATATAATCTTACAGGTGGACAAAACAGGGTAATCCACTTGATCCTGGGTATATTTTGGTCTGTTTTTGTTAGAAGACACTAAACCCCAAAATTGTAAGGAAAGAAAAATCTTATATATATATGAAAGTAAAACTGAATACAGTGAAATGAAGCCCAAAATGAAGAATATGTTTGTAAAATGTAAATGTAAAATAAAAATTTAAAAAAGCCTTAAAAACAAAGAGTTGATGAATAAGAAATTAGTTTAAAAGGAAAAACAAACAAAAAAGGAAAATTTTAAACTGAAATACAAAAGACTCATGAGGAAAAAACCTCAAATTCTATATACTATTTTCCCCTATCGCAGGAGTTTTTCACTTCTGTGTGATCCATAAACTTGGTATTTGCCTGATGCTCCTGGTGGACTTCTGGGGGAAGGGCCTGCTGCATGGATTCTAGGTGTCTTTGCCTGGGCGGAATCGTACCACCCCTTGCCAGGCAGCCAGGCTCAGTGCAAGCTGCTTCAGGTTGCTCTCTGTGGTTTTTGTTCCCTGAAGGCTTTTTGCACTGCTTTAGAGGATAAACAAAAAAGTAAAAATGGCAGTGTACTGATCTGCTGAACAACCACTGCCCCTACTCTTCAGTGTACCCTCAGGGAAAAGAAGTCAATCCCTTCTGTGTGTGCTCAATTCTGCAGACTCCTGTGATACACACCCGCACAAATCCTCCTGGGCGTGGGGGGGTTAAGGGCGGGGTCCCAGAATGTTGGAGTGGTTGTCACTTACTGGGCCCCTGCTTAGAGAGCAGTCGTAGGATTGTGCCGTGGTTCCTGGTTTATGATAACACCTAGCTGAGATCCCGTTCTCAGGCTCACTGATTATAACTGGCTTCCTAGCTCCAATGCTTGGGAACTCTGCTGCACACAAATACCCCCGTTCTGTCTGTGACCCTGGGGTCCCTGAGACCACACTGTCCCACCTAAGATTCTGCCCTGCTTTGCCACCTGAGCACTTTTAAGGCAGGGATGTCCCTCACTGGAGAAGACTTCTAAAAGTTCTAATTTTGAACTCTGCAGCTATATCACTTTCTAGTAGCTTGTTTATGAAACTCCCTCCCCATTGTGGTTTATCTTATGATATATCTCCTTAAATTCAGTCTCTGCACCTCCTACCTTACAAAAAGTGGTCACTTTCCTATTTGAAGGATATCAGCAATTCTCTTCTTAGGTCTCAGGTTGAATTCAGAGGGGTTCAGAATGATTTGATAGATATCTACTAGTTGAATTCCTGGGGCCAGATGAAATGAGAGTCCCCTACTTCTTTGTCATCTTCCCTAGAAAGTTCTACCATATTTTTTTAAAGGCTAGCTTTATGTGGGTTTTTAAATTTTTGATGAAGAATGATCTGAATTCTGAACTTGCATATACAATAGCAGACTTTCACTGACTTCCAGATGCTACACTTCTCAGTATTGTGCAAGACCGGTACTCCCTGGAATATATGGACTTCCCTTCACCCACAACCACTCTCCCTGCTGCACACCCATTCTCTATTCACTCTGGAATGGGGCCCCAGCAGAAAGAGTAGAAGGGAGAAGAGGAAGATGGGCAGGAGAAAGAGTGCCCATGACCATTCCCCTTGCCCACCGCAAATGGGGTCCCCTCTCTACCTTTGCTAGAGTTAAACCCAGTTTCCTACACCTGCATGTAATGGAAAAGTAAGACACCCTTCATTTACTTTTATACTTAAAGCCCCAATGAATAAGTGCCCACTTTATATTTTCCTTGAGGGTCTAAGTAAAAGAAGGAGGAACACTGTTTCTATGTGACAAGAAGTCGAAAGTTTTAGGAAACCTAAAGAAGCATTATATGCATCTTCTTCTTTTTTTTTTTTTTTAAGATTTTATTTATTTATTTGACAGAGAGAGAGAGAGATCACAAGTAGGCAGAGAAGCAGGCAGAGAGAGAGGAGGAAGCAGGGTCCCCGCTGAGCAGGGAGCCCGATGCGGGCCTCCATCCCAGGACCCTGAGATCATGACCTGAGCTGAAGGCAGAGGCTTGAACCCACTGAGCCACCCAGGCGCCCTATATGCATCTTCTTGAGTACCTGCAGGATTTGGAGAAGCTGTAGATACCCTCCTATTTTGCAGTTTGCTAGGGAAATGGAAAAACCATAGTACGAAGTCGCTGGAAACAGAAATGGGAAAGGAAGCACATAGACCAAATTCTTAGGAATCTCTTGAAATAATCTGGGAGATAAACGTGAAATGACCCAGGGAATTTACACCAACAGAGTAAACCTTTTCTTTGATAGGCATCTTGGCCAAGACTCACATGGCTGAAGCCCTTACTTCAAGTTGAAGGTGTCACTTTTACTCAACTACAGCTATAGAAATCTTGCCTTCCACAAAGATACAGATTTCAACTAGCATGAAAGTTGAAACAGCACAGAACTAAAATGCACTGCCTTCGGCATATAATTTTGTACAATGGAAAGTTTTAGAACTATACTGCTCAATACATTAGCTACAAGCCATATGTGACAACTTAGATTTAAACCAATTAAGATTAAATAAAATTAAAATTTCAGTTCCTTATTCACACTAGCTACATATTGGACAAACACTAGCTGTCCCTTTAGAAAGCACAGAAATCATTTTGATCACTAGAAAGCTCTAAAGGACAGTGCTATTCTAGGGCATTATCAGCAAAAACACAAAGATCAACTTGGAAATATGAGCTACTCTGGCAACTTACAGATAACCTAAAGTAACTCAAATTGGAGGGTGCCTTCAACCAAGCCTGCTACCCAATATCCTTTAAGTTTTAATTTATGTCATTATTGATACCACATTAAATAGTGAGAAACGTAAATCAGAGTGATTAACTAACTTGTCCCAGGAAATTATCTGTAACTACAGCAGAATATCAAGTTTTTTTCCCCTATATATCCCCAAAGACCCAAGAATTCTATCTGCATAGAACCTAATATAGGATCTTACACAGAGAATGAGAATGTTGATTTCAATGAGGCAATGAGTGAAGGAATAAATGAGTAAAGCTAGTAGTAAAACAGAGCAATAGGAGAACATGACTAAGATCCTCAGGGATAAAATTGTGGCCACAGAATTGCTAATGGTGAGCTGGAATTTCAACCAGCCCTTTCTCAGAAAACATGTGATGCTTTCCTTATGGTTTTCTGAATCATTCTCTTGCCCACTTAATTAATGCTGGTATCTTTCACTTTTTACCACTTGCTTAGAATACTTTGGACCCACTTCTCTGGGAGTCCTCTGCCTGTCCACAGAATTTCCACCCAGTGCTAAATTTATTAAGTAAAAGTCTCTGTGTATCCCAGCAATAAAGATCTGCTCCATTACCAAATAAGTTATTCTCAACTCAACAAAGGAGGGAATGAATTTAGTGTTGAGGGAGACTGCTACAGGGGGGATAAGGAATGACCGCTTAAGTTTCAAATTTGTAAAATTTTGCACTCTGCTATCTGCTTTAGTTTCCTCTAAAAGAGACAGGATGACCAACTTTTTTTTAGGATTTTCTTCATGTTCTCCCCCTTGTGCTTAATCAAGCCATAAATTTTGAGCTATGTTCATTACTTACAGGAGATTCACTGACTCCAAAGATGTCTCTGACATCCCTAACAGATTGTTTGTTCTTTTTTCTCATGGTTTGAGTGTAAGTATTGTATCTCTTTTTCACAGCAGCTGCTTGGATTCGAGTCAGCGTAGAGAGCAAGGCTTTTCCGTCCTCCTCTTCATTACCCGAGATCAGGGTTGACAAACCCACATCTTGCAACCACTCTGCTTCAAGCTCTCCTTCTGAAAAATAACATTACCAAGAAAAGGTTAGAATAGTCTGCATTTGATTAGATGACCTGTATATCTACAGGCCCTTGCATATCAGCGTATTAGGAAGTTTCAATAAACATTATATTAAGGCTATCTTGGACCCTGAAGCCATGCTAAGTGAAATAAATCAGACAAAGACAAATACCATACGATCTCACTTCTATGTGAAATCTTAAAAGAGAAGTTTTGGAAGGGAGGGGAGTGGGGCGGTGGGTGAGCCTGGTAGTGGGTATTAAGGAGGGGATGTATTGCATGGGGCATTGGGTGTGGTGCATAAACAATGATTCTTGGAACACTGGAAAAAAAAGAAAAAAGATCTCAGAAACCAACTTGAAGAAGCTCCCACTGTCAATATATATATATTCCCTAGCTGTTTCCCAGGTCAAATATGGAACTTTCAACATCGAAATAAATGATAGTGAAAGATAACCCACTAACAACACACTAAATAAAGCAGGAGCCCATTCTGATATAAAGAAATAATTTGACAGATTGATACAGAATGGGATATTTACAGAGTTTCAAAGAACCTCCCACAAAAATATGTATTGACCACAAAGATGAAAGGAGTACTTTTACATGGAGAAATCTTGTATATATGACCTGAAGTGATTCGAGTGGACACCATCATTAATGGGAAAATCAAAACCATTTGATAGGGTGCAATGAGAAGAACATAGCATCACGACCTGCCAAAGATGCAGAACCTGAATCTGAATCATCAGGAAACACTGACAAAAATCCCAACAGAGGAACATTATACAAAATAGCCTGTAGTTTTCAAAAGTGTCAAGGTTATAAAATCAAAGAAAAACTAAAAAACTATTCTATATTGTAAAGAAACAAAAGAAATGTGGCAATTAAGTGCAACAAGTGATTTGAACTGGATTCTTTTGTTATATAAGATAATATAGGAAATACAGAAACATTTAAGTGCAGTCTGAGGACAGGATAACAGTGATGTATCAAAAAATTTCTTGATTTTAATAGTTATACTGTCATTATATAGAGGATGGCTATACATACACAGAAACAAATCCACAAGACAAGCCATCAGAGATGAAGATTTTAATAACTTCCTCTCAGTAACTGATAGAATAACTAGATAAAAGTGTGTTTGTGTATATATACCTATATTTTACAAAACTGAAATATATAATATATATGTGATATCACACACACACACAGAGCACATATATAAATATGTAAGACCTAAGGTAATTGGGAATAATAGAGGTTGGCAAGTTACTCTCAAATGATCAAATTGTTCCAAATTTTAAAAAGTTATTTAAATTATATTTGTAATTTTTCTGTAAGTTTTAAATTATTTCACAATAAAAAATATGTAAGTCCATATAAATAATATTGTATTGATGGTGACATAACATGTGTAGATATTATATATTTGACAAGAGTACAAAGTGCTATACAGGAAGGGAAATGGAATTATACTGCTGCAAAATCCTTATGTATTATATAAAGAAGTGCAATATTTACTCTAAATAGACTGATAAATTAGAGGTAAATATTGTAATACCTGAGTAGTAACTTAAAAAAAAAAAGCAGTATAGTTAAAATTCATATAAAGAAACTACAGTGAAACATGAGAGACAAAGAGTAAAAGGATGGAAAATGATATAGCCCACACACAGTGACCTTAAGAAAGCCAGAGTGAGGGTCACCTAGGTGGTTCAGTTGGTTAAGCATCTACCTTCAACTCAGGTCATGATCCTGGGGTCCTGGGATCCAGCCCAGTGTTGGGTTTCCTGCTCAGCAGGAAGTCTGCTTCTCCCTCTCCTTCTGCCACCCCCCTCCACTGGTGCTCTCTCTGTCAAATAAATAAAATCTTAAGAAGGAGAAGGAGAAGGGAGAAGGAGGAGGGAAGAAGGAGAAAGAAAAGAAAGAAGGAGGAGGGAAGAAGGAGAAAGAAAAGAAAGAAGGAGGAAGGAAGAAGGAGAAATAAAAGAAAGAAGGAGGAAGGAGGAAGGAGGAAGGAGGAAGGGGGAAGAAGGAAGAAGGAGAAAAAGAAGAAGAAGAAGAAGAAGAAGAAGAAGAAGAAGAAGAAGAAGAAGAAGAAAAGAAGGAGGAGGAGGAGGAGGAGGAGGAGGAGGAGGAGGAGGAGAAAGCCAGAATAACTATATTGATAGACAAAGGGGACTTTAAGAGAAGAAGTATTATTAGAAATATATTAAGGAGGGTCAGTTCAAATGGGCCAATTTAACAAAGAGGAATAGTAATCATAAGTGTATACGTTACCTAATAATAGAGTTTTAAAATATGAGGCAAAAAATGACAGAATCAGAGGGAAAAATAGACAAATACACAATCCAAGTTGGGGATTTTAACAACCTCCCAATAACTGATAGAAAAATTAGGCAATAATTAGTAAGAGTATAATAGATTTGATTAAATATACCAACCACCTAAATCTAGTGGGCATTTACAGAACACCACACTACCCAACAATGATAGAACATGTTCTTTTTAAGTGCACATAGAGCTTTGGCCAAGACAGACCATATGCTGAGCCATAAAATAAGTCTAAATAAATGGCAAAAGTTGAAGCTTACAAACTGTTACCTAATCATAACACAACTAATTTAGAAATTAATAAAAAATGATGTATCTGCAAAAAACATTTTTAAATCTTAAAACAAAACATTAAAACATTTAAAACTGAATGATAATGAAAATACAACATATCAGAATTTGTGGGATGGAGTGAAGCAGTGCTACAGCGAACTGTTCATATTCAAAAAGATAAAAGATATAAAGTCAATGGTCTAGAGTTCCATCTTAAGATGGAAAATACAAGCAACTTTCTCTGCTAGCCTGGGGGTGAGTTACTAAGGAGGACACCTATTGCATGGAGCACTGGGTGTGGTGCATAAACAATGAATCTTGGATCACTGGAAAAATAAAGGAAAAAAAAAGGAAAAAAAAAAAAACCAAGCAACTTAAACACAAAATCACAGACAGAAACAAATACGGTTTGGCTATGAGCTGTTACCACTTCTATTCAGCTTGTACTGGAGGCCTACCAGCACAATAAGGCAAGATAAAGAAATAAAAGCACAAAAATCAGAATGAAAAAAGCACATCTGCTCACAAGTGATTCGTTTATGTAGAAAATCCTAAGATATCTAGTAGACAAATACTAGACAATGAATTTAGAAAGGTAAAGAAATATGAGATAAAAATCAACTGCATTTCTATATACCAGCTGCAAACAACTGAAAAATCAGAGAACAAGAGAAAAATAGCCAATTAAAAGACCCCACTGAGGACATGAATACAGAAGCCACAGTGAGAAAATATTTGCAGGACATTAATCTGACAAAAGAGTCGTATCTAGAATATATAATGAATTCATACAGGTCCATAATAAAAGGAAAATTTTTAAAAATAGTCAAGGGGCACCTGGGTGGCTCAGCTGGTTAAGTGTACAACTCTTGATTCTGGCTTAGGTCATGATCTCAGGATCATGAGATTCGTGAGATCCTGAGATCCAGCCCTGCGTTGAGCTCTGCACTCAGCAGGGAGTCTGCTTGAGATTCTCTCTCTCTCCCTCCCTCTGCCACTCCCCCCAACTTGTACTCTCTCTCTCTAAAATAAATAAATTTAAAGAATAATAATAAAAAATAAAAATAGTCAAAAGATTTCACAAAGCAAGTTATATGAATGGACGGTTAAGCACAGGAAGAAATTTTCAACATCACTAGTCATCAGTGAAATGGAATTACAGTCACTGTGAAACACCTCCACACATCCACTAGAAACATTTACATTAACAAGTCTAATATCATCAAATATTGCAAGTATGTGAAATAGATCTGTCTGTCAGATACTGGGGGAGGGAGTGTAAAATGGTACAACTACTTTGGAAATAAGCTGGCAGTTTCTTCTGTAGTTAAACATATTCTATGAAAATATATGTATATTGGATATATATTGGAGATACATACACACACACACACACACACACACACATATATATATACATATATCCAACAGAAATAAAAACATATCTCCAGATATTCACAAGATTGTTCACAGCAGCCTTATTCATAATAGCCCAAACTACAAACAAAATGGATAAAGAAACTGTGGCATATTCATACTACAGAATTCTGCTGCTATAGGTTGAATTGGGCCCCCCAAGAACACAGAGTAAAGTCGTAACCACCAATACCTATGAAAGTAACCTTATCTTGAAACAAGGTTTTAGAAGAGGTTTAAGATGTAAACTGAGATGAGGTCATGTTGGAGTAGAGTGGACCCTTCATCCAACATAAGGGGTGTCTTTATAAAAAGAAGAGGAGAAAGACAAAAATATAGGGAGTAGGCTACAGGACTATAGAGGCAGAGAATGGTGTGTGTTGTCTACAAGTCAAGGAACAGCAAGAATTACAGGCAACACCAGGAGCTAAAGAGAAAGGCACGGAATGGATCATGCCCTACATCTTCGGAGAGGTTGCTGACACCTTGACTTCTAGTCTTTACAACTGTGAGAAAATAAAGTTCTGCTATTTTAAGCCACTGGGTTTTAGGGTACTTCATTACAACAGCCTTAGTACTAATATGAACTACCCAATAATAAAAGCAGAGGAACTACTGATATACCAGATGAATCTCAACAACACTGTGTTCATTGAAAGAAGCTAAACCCAAAACTAATCTGACAAAGAACATCAGAATCATGGTTACTTTTGGCCAGATACAGCAAGTCATGGGAGTGACAAGACTGGGAAAAAGCATGAAGATGATTTTTTCTGACTTGACTAAAATGTCCTCTCTCTTGATTGCTGTGAGGTTACGAAGTTAGCATTTCTCAAACCTCACTGAATTGTTCACTTAAGTTCTGTGCATATAGCTCAAAGGAAAAAATCTGTAAATAAATATTAAACTCTAGTTAGTAGCTATGTTTTTTGTAGAAGTTTATATTAGCAAATCTGAAAATATTTTTTGTGTACTCTAGGCATAAGAAAAGGATAGTAAAAGCCAGGTCTCTTATTATTAGAAGAGAAGTTATAAATACAGAAAAAAAAAGATGCAACAACAAAACTTGTTGTGGTGAATTGGAATAGAAGGTTATCAGTCTGAACTCATGGTTTTTAATACAAATAGCTAGCTAGCAAATAAGAAAAAGGGATGAAGAATGACAGGTATTTTCCTTCACATATGTTTCTTTCTGGATCTGAAAAGGCAAAAAGTAAGGGTGTAACTTAAGTTAAAGGAATAAGAATATACTTCACTAATGGAGATGGCTGCCTTGAATGGATTCTCATTCAATGTGTGGAAGGACTTTTTAATTTTAATGGTTTGTGAAATATACTAATTGTGGTGTACCTAAATTATTATTTTTCAGACTTAAGAAGGAAAGACTTATAGAAGAAGGAATGAAGAGTAAAACTTTTTTAAAGTTTCAGTCTATCTTGGTAGTTGTCTAGCCTAGCCAAATTAATCACTGGCTACTGAAACATTCTTAGGCAGATACTTACTACCAAACTACTTTCAGTCTTCCTTGAATGTCTTATGAATTTACTTATTTGTAGGTAGCAACTGGAGATGGCCTATTTTAATCCAAGGAAAGTAATTTAGCTCTTTTTAAAAAGAGTAAGTAAATTAGTTTTTTTTTCCAGTTCTCAATTTTCTGATTAGTTTCACTGAAAATTAGTAAATTTGACAGGGTTTTTATTTTGAGAAGTACAAGGTAATCTATTCCCTAAATATATTAACACTAGTAAATGCTTCAAAATCATTTTTTTTCCTCCAAAATTGTACTGGTATTTTCTCTCTCTCTCTCTCTCTTTTTTTTTTTTTGAATTAATAGTCAAGTATACAAATGTAAAAGCCATCAAAATTAGAATACTCGGTCTGCTAAATGATGATGAATCAAATCAGTGATAGGTAAGCATCCCTAAGTAGTGATACATAAGGAATCAACTTGGACTTTGACAGCCCTCCTTCTTAGGTCATGTCACTGTGTAGAGAAGCTACCATGAGCCAGTCCAGTAGATATAAATCAGTGAGAGCTGATATGCTACATTCTACTGACTTCATTTGTTAAACCACTACTGGAATGATGTCTACCTGCAAACAGAATAAGAGAGAGCATACAAAGAACAGTAAACACATGGGACGAAAGGTCCAGCACCTTACCATCCACAGGCTTGACCTCAACTGGTATCTGTTCTTCCTGTCCTCCCATGCTGTTCTCTTTAATGCTTTCTATTTCCCGCAAAAAATCCTCCATGGAGGTGCTATCTATGGAGGCTTGTGAGTTGGAGCGGCTAAATGCAGGAGAATGTAGGGATTCGTTGGAGAGCATCCTGTTAATTCTTTGGCAGCGAGGAATAGATTTTCTGCAGAAAGAATAATATCTGTTGTTAATAAAAATCAGTCTTTTATATTATAAATCACAAAATAAAATTTAGGTTTAAAATCAATGGAGAAACAAAGCTAAGTGTGACAGAGAGGGGTTTGAGAGAATAATCTCCATTCAGTGGTGGCCCTTCTTTTTTATTCTCTATACTTCATAATGACTTTGTGGCTACATAGGAATCCTCATGAAAATATTTTTTAATAATTTTCACACACTCATAAAGTATGAAGTTACTTGTATTAGCTAAAACATATAGTTCAAGCCAGTATCTCTGATGAACACAGATGCAAAAATCCTCAAACAGTTAGCAAACTGAATTCGACAGTATGTTAAAAGAATCATTCAACACCACTATTCTAGGGATGCAAGGATGGCTCAATATTTGCCAATCAATCAACATGATATATAACAATAACAAAAGAAAGGTTATCAACCATATGATCATCTCAAAAGATGCAGAAAAAACATTTAACAAAATTCAATAAGATAAATGATAAAACCTCTTAATAAAGTGGTTATAGATGGAACATATCTCAACATAATAAAGGCCATACATGACAAAGCCACAGCTAACATCATACTCAATGGTGAAACGCTGAAAACTTTTCCTCTAAGATCAGGAACAAACAAAGATGTCCACTCTCACGCTTTTATTCAATACAGTTCTAGAAGTCCTACTGACAACAATCAGATAAGAAAAAGATATGAGGTTTCCAAATATGTAAGGAAGAAGTAAAACCATCAGTATTTGCAGATGACATGATACTATATATAAAAAACCCTTAAAATGCCACCAAAAATTATTAGAATCAATCCATGAATTCAATAAAACTACAATATACAAAATTAATAAACTGAAATCTATAGAGTTTCCTTTTTTTAAAGATTTTATTTATTTATTTATTTCAGAGAGAGAGAGAGAGAGAGCATGCGTGCAAGTGGGGCGAGACAGGTCAAGGGAAAGGGAGAGGCAGACTCCTGGCTGCACAGGGAACCTGATGTGGGGCTTGATCCCAGGACCCTGAGATCATGACCTGAACTGAAGGCAGAAGCTTAACTGGCTGAACCACTGAGGCGACTTGCAGTGTTTCTATACACGAATAATGAACTAGCAGAAAGAGAAATTAAGAAAATAATCCTATTTACAATTGCATCAAAAAGAATAAAAGACCTAGAAATAAATTTAATGAAGGAGGTGAAAGACCTATATTTTGAAAACTTTAAGACACTGGTGAGAAGCTAAAGATGACCCAAGTAAAAGGAAACATACAACATGCTCATGGATTGGAAGAATTAATATTGTTAAAATGCCCATACTCCCCAAGCAATCTACAAATTCAACGCAATTCCTATCAAAATAGTAATAACATTTTTCACAAAATCAAAACAAATAATTCTAAAATTTTTATGGAATCACAACAGAACCCGAAGAGACAAAGCAATCTTGGAAAAGATAAGTTGGAGGTATCACAGTCACACATTTCAAACTATATTACAAAGCTATAGTGACCAAAACAGTCTAATACTACCACAAGGCACATAGATCAATGGAAAAGAATAGAGAACCCAGAAATAAGCCCACACTTATATGGTCAATTAAGCTATAACAAAGGAATTAAGAATATACAATGGGGAAAAGGCAGTCTCTTCATTAAATGGTGTTGGGAAAATGGGACAGGTACATGCAAAAGAATAAAAGTGAACCACCTTGGATGTCCAGGTGGCTCAGCTGGTTAAGCATCTGCCTTCAGGTCAGGTCATGATCCCAGGGTCCTGAGATCGAGTCGCACATCGACTCCCTGCTCAGTGGGGGGCCTGCTTCTCCCTCTGCCTCTGCTGCTTGTGCTGTCTCTCACTCTCTCTCTATCTCAAATAAATAAAATCTTCACCACCACCCAAAAAGTGAACCACCTTCCTAAACCAATACACAAAAATAAACTCAAAATGGATTAAAGAATTAAATGTAAGATCTGATACCATAAAATTCCTAAAAGAAAACATAGGCAGTATCCTCTTGGACATCAGTCTGAGTAGTAATTTTTGGGATGTGGTTCCTCAGGCAAGGGCAACAAAAACAAAAATAAACAATTGGCACTCCATCAGACTAAAAAACTCTGGACAGTGAAGAAACAACAAAACAAATAGGCAACTAACTGAATGGGGAAAGATATTTACAAATGATACAACTGGTAAGGAGTGTACGGTACATACTGGAAGGGTGACTTATGCGAGCATGACCTGAATGTCCCTGTCAATCACTACCTTGAGATCTTGTCTTCCTTCTATATTCTCATCAAACAGAAAGGGTAGAACAGATTTTTCTGTGTTCAAGATTAGTGGCTCCAGGGGTGGCCAACCCAGAGCGTCACCCTTATAACAAAAAATGCCTGGATGGCAGGACTTGATCTCCTTTGAACATTGGCTGTGCAAGGAAGGGAAGGGCTACAGATAGTTGCTGGGCTAGTTGCTATACTATAAAAGCTTACTGCACATAGATTCCAGAAGTGGATGCTTTGTCCAATAGGCTGTTTCTGGACATCCTCTAGATAAGTTCTCCCAATAAATCTATGTCTTGATCCCTATCTCTGGGTAATTTCTTCAGTCTTACCAGACCATCATACATCCTTGGCTTAGAGTCTGCTGGGGTGTCGCTACACAAGGGGTTAATAATCCAAAATATGTAAAAAATTCATAAAACTCAACACTAAAAAAAAAAAGTCCAAATAAAAATGGGCAGAGGCCCTAAATAGGTACTTTTCCAAGGAAGATATACAAAGTGGCCAAAAGACACATAAAAAGATGCTCAACATCATTAATCATTAGGGAAATGCAAATCAAAACCACAATACAATACCACCTCATACCAGTCAGAATGGCTAGTATCAAAAAGACAAGAAATAACAATGGTTGGCAAGAATGTGGAGAAAAGGAGTCCCTGTATACTGTTGGTGAGAATGTACCTTGGTGCAGCTACTACTCAAAAAGAGTATAAAGGTTCTTCAAAAATTTACAAATAAGAATATCATTCAATCCAGTAATTCCACTTCTGTGTATTTACCTGAAAAAAATTAAAACACTAATTTGAAAAGATATGTGCACCCCTATATTTATTGCAGCATTATTTATAACAGCCAAGATATGGAAACAACCTAAGTGTCCACTGATAGATGAATGGATAAAGAATGTGATATATATATATATATGTACACACACACACACACACATAAATACACAAATATGGAGTATTACTCAGAATTAAAAAGAATTAAGTCTTGCATTTTCAACAACATGAATGGACCTAGAGTGTATTATGCTAAGTGAAATAAGTCAGAGAAAGACAAATACCATATAATTTCACTTATATGTGGAATCAAAAAAACAAAACAAATGAACAACTAACAAAAAACCAGACTCATAAATACAAACAAACTAGAGAACAAACTGGTGGTTGCCAGAGGGGCAGGGAATAGGGCCATGGGTGAAATAGGTGAAGGGGATTAAGAGGTCCAAAATTCTGGTTGTAAGTCTTGGGGATGAAAAGTACAGCATGGGGAATATAGTCAATAATATTGCAATAATGTTGTACAAAGACATACAGTGACTACACTTACCATCATGAGCATTTTTTAAAAATATAAATATATGTCAGATCACTATGATGGATACCTGAAACTCATGTTTCTGTGGGGATGAGGGAATGGGAAGCTTTTGTTTAATGAGTATAGAGTTTCAGTTTTACAAGAGAAAAAGAGTTCTGGAAAAAGGTGGTAGAGATGGTTACAATGTGAGTGTACTTGATACCACCTAGCCATATGCTTAAAAAATGTTTAAGATGGTAAATTTTATCTTATAGGTATTGTACCAGAATATTTTATTTTTTTAACAGAATTTTTAAAAATTGACAAAAAATTGGGGGCCTAGGTGGCTCAGTCAGTTGAGAAGCTGACTTTTGATCTCAGCTCAGGCCTTGATCTCAGGGTCATAAGTTGGAACCATACACTGGGCTCTACACCAGGCATGGAGCCTACTTAGATAGATAGATATATAGATAGATAGATAGATAAATTTTTTTTAAAGTTGGCTGCTGAAATAATGAGATAATGTGAGGAAATGATCTGTGACATTAAATAGACTAACCCCACATTAGGATGAGGAAGAGGACAATGACCTGGAACACAGAGACCCATAGTCAGTTCAGGGAGAACTGGATCACCACAAAGGGTAGGGTTCAACCACTAAGGAGGCCAGTGCAGGCTCCTGCCATCTAGGAGGGCTACAACAGGACCACTGCCAATCTTGAAGACACACTACCTAGCAGAGCATGGAGCAGCTTCATGGGGCACTTTGTCATGGAGTTGCTTCAATGACTAAATAAATTTGCATGTGTATGCCTTTAGAACATAAAAATATCCAACAAATGTTAGTTTAAAAAACAGACACAATGGGGGACATATATGCCAAAATCCTGGAATTCTGAGAAATTTTGAAGATTTGCATAAAAATAAAATTATTTTTATGTGAGGTGGTGATGTGTTAAGGGATCTTATTGTTGTGGTAATTATTTTGCATTATATACATGTATCAAATCAGCATATCATGCATCTTAAATTTAACCCAATGTTGTATGTCAAATATCTAAATAAAACTGGAAAAAATTCAAAATACATTTGATTTCCAAGACATATGATTGACAAATATCATATTTCCTAGGACAATATTTGATAAACAACAATACTTCTCTCTCCATCCATGAATAACTGAGCTACATTACACACTATGGTCATCTGTTCTTGCTCTTATGTTATTCTTTGCTTTTTAATTTTCCAGTTTGGAGTGGGTGTGCAACTTTTTTCAAAGAACTCCTAGTATGGCTTCTTACCCTTGGGTTCAGGTAGAGATGGACCAAAAGACTGAGACTACTTCTTAACTAATGAACAGTCTGAGCTGTTATACCCCAAACAAGAACTCCCAGATGGAAAGAGGCAACCAAAGAAATAACATAGCAGTGTCCAACCATGGCATTATGACTCATTTAGGACAGTTTCATTTTTATATACAGAGCAGCAGTGGACTGCTATGGAATTTAGCCATGCTCTACAGCATATGCAAAGAACACTGATATGCATGAGCAAACAAAGAGAGAGAAGAGTAAGAAAAAACCATGTGTTCGTATTCTCTATACCTCTAGGAATCCTATATTTATAAATTGCTTTTAGCAGAAATTTCTGGAATTTCATCACTGACCCTAACACTACCATATTGATAAGTAATGCCAGTTTTGAACATCAACTGACAGTGACTTAGCTAATTTACTTTTAAAACTCAAAGCATTTCAGAAAAGTATGAACTATTTTTTTATTTTCTTATGCTGTGCCATGTGATAAAAATAACTTTAGGCAGCTTTGTTTAAAACTTGGGTGGTAAGAGTTTTCCACTGAATTCTTTACAGTTTGAGAAGACAGATTCTAATGGTTTTAGTAACACATGAAATTGACACAGGTATCATGATGGTTATTGCTTCCTTTATTATTTTTAGGCTCTTAGGACTTCTCCCTTTTGCAATGAGACCAATACTGACAGCCATTAACAAATTTGTAGAACTCTAGCATAGAAATATCTACTTATACACTGTAATAAGCTACCACTGCTCACACAGCCTTCATATATCATATTCAGAAAAAAATATATAGATGTCCAAAACTTTCTCTAGTTTTAGATGTTTTCTAGGCTTATTTCTTTTGAAAATGAATATTCTTGACTTTGAAAAATTTCTAGTATTAATAGCATACATGGACCAAGGTTTTTAAAACTATAATGCAGTATTCTAAGCATGAAAGTTTAAATAATATACAATTTATAAAGTGGAAATTGAAGGTCTTCTCCTCCATCTGTATCACATCAATATGTTTCTATAAGCTGTTTTGTTTTTCCCCACTCAAAAACATGTCACAGATGTCTTTTCCATGCCAATATAGAAATATCACCTCAATAACTACATGGAATAGCATAATTTATATAAGAAATTAAACAAACATGCAGATATATACCCAAACACTGAAAAAGTCTGAAGAAATGGGAATATGAGAAATAATAAGTGAATCTTAGAACAGGAGGTGCATACACATTTAGAGCTAATAATGATAATTTTAGTTACAGCACACAGTTCCTTACTCATGCAAAGGTTACACTGGTGGAATCTCAGAGAAGATATCATAACATTCTGCTGGAGCAAGGAAAACAGATGCAAAATATAGGTCATGAGCATCTGAGTGACACATTGGTGGTTCATTTTGACATAATCCGCCCGAAGAATTCTATAACTGCAGTGATCAACTATTTTTTTTGGCAAAGAAGTTGGACAGTATTTTCGGGAGAAGCACATTTGGAAGAGTTCTCACTTCTTAAATTAGGAATCTAAATATCTCCCCCTTCATCCCGGGATAGAGTAGGGGCCATGACCTTCCACTCTTAAAATATTACATAACTGTGATCCTCAGGCTCATCCAACACTTTGATGAGACTTAATCTGTAGTTTCATACCTCACCATATTAGGATAAATATAGCTTAATCTCCTTAAACTGTTTGTATTTTTAAATTCCAAAACACTACCAGAAAAACATTATATGAAAAACAGAATGCAATTATATTACACAGTAACTTTTGTTGGGAAAACACCATTAGGTTTCAAATTAGATTTTAAGTGCATGGTAATTTCCATAAATTCAAAGTGTCATGAAAAAAAGATTTTACTATTCCATTTATCCCTCCATTATCTTTCTAGAAATAACTTGTATTATGTAATAATGATTATTGGAGATCAAGAACTTCTTATAGTCTACCCTGAATTAGTATCTTACAACTTGAGAACAACTTAAATACCTTAAAGTAGTATAATTCTCTCTCCACCTGTCAATTGCCTTTTAAAAAGTCAATAATCTTTTTAAAAATTAAATAAGTAGTCTTTTATATTTAACCTTGATGGTGCTCTTTTATTTCTTCCCACATGTCCCTGTACCCATAACAGATCATTTGTGTCAGCTTTGAGAACTTCATTTGGCATTTCTTCTTTTTCTTCCCTTAGCACTTGTTGTACTGTGTATCTGATGTCACAAACTCCTTTAGATTTCTTTCTGAATATACCTTTAATTCCTTTTCAGTTTGGTGAATTTGTTTACTGGGCAAAGAATTCTAAGCTAGCAGTTTTTATTATTTTTTGAGACCTTTTATAGATGTTATCCCATTGTCTTCTGGACTCTTTAATCTGATCAGAAGTCCATTATAATTTTTATTGAGGTTCTTCTAAATATAATGTCTTTTTTTCTAGATGCTTTTCATAAATGTTCTCTTTCTCTTCTGTTTTTAGCAGTTTAATTATGAAAGGCCTACACTGTGGTTTTTTTATTCTGCTTGAGGTTTACTGAGTTTCTTAAATCTGTGGGTCAATGTCTTTCATCAATTTTAAACTATTACCCATTTTTTCTTCAATCATTTTTGTTGTTGTTGTTCGATTCTCTCTCTTGTCTTCTCTTTGAACTCCAATAACATGTATGTCAGTCATTTGATATTGTCCCAAATGTCCCTCATGGTCTGCTTTGATTTCTCCCCCACTCTTCCCTGTTCTTCAGTTGAACTTCTACTACCCTGTCTTCAAGTTTGCTTTCCTTTTTTTCTATGCATCTAGTCTGATGTTAAATCCATCCAATGAATGCTTCAATTTTGGTATTATGGTTTTTTCTTAAGACACATGTCAAATTAGTTCTTTTTAGAGATACTATTTTTCTGTTGACATTATTCATCTTTTATCCATTTTATGCAACTTTTCCTTTGATTCCTTTAACAATTATCATTATTTAAAGGTTCTTGTCTCTTAATACCAAACTCTGTGCCATCAATATGCCTGCTATAGTGATCAAAGACCAGTCAATTATTTATGGGTCACATTTTCCCTTTCTTTTACTAATCCCATAATTTTTGTTGTGTGCAGACATTGTTTTTAAAAGAACTCCAGGAAACTGAAGTTAATAGTAATTTCTCTTTTCTTCTATCTAGTAATTAGAGTAAGACACAGATCACTTCACTCCAATTAGGAGTTGAGCTGGGTCTGGGTTGTACTGCAACTTTAATTAGTTTGGGGTTACCTCTGGTTCTAAATGCTTGTCTGGATGTGTTTACAGCCCTCCCACCCCACCACCAGGAGGGCTTTAGGTTAAACACCATGCACTGTCTCTCTGATTTACAGCCTAACCCCCAGCCACCTGTATTGTTGGGCTCTCAGCAAAAATCTCAAGGTAGAGGATAATAAGGTATGGAGGTCCTGGATTTGGGGCTTCAATAGATTCCAGTCTGCTCTGCCAGTACTGACAGCCATTAACAGCTGCACTGCTATCTCCTTGCCCTGGCAGAGGCTCTCCACCCAAGCAAGGTATGATCATGTGCCCAGAAGTGCAAAGACTCAGGAGGGAGAAATATGCCCAGGGAGGGAAATGACAACTGGGCTCTGTCACCTAGGAGGAACTCTGCTCTGCCCTCCCCGAGATTTATCTCCTTTAGGTGGTGTGTCCATAGCTCTCCACCAGTTTTTAAAACATACCATGTTTACATTTATCTTTTGTTCTCTAGTTGTTACACTAGGAAAGAGAGTCAGCCACCATGTAGTTTATGCCCTAACTGGAAGCAGAACTCCCACAGGATATTGTAAACATATCATATTTCTTTTAACATTGTATCTGCTAATGAACTGCTAGTTCTGTCTAACCCAAGTTCAATTTTTCTGAGTATATTCCATAGAATGTTTTTAAGAGACACAGCTCTTGCTAAGAAATGTTCTATGGGCCCTTACTGTCTCTTGTAAAGAATTTCATATATATCAACTTACTACCATACACATTACATCATTTGATCCTTACATTAACTCCATAAAGCAGCCAAAGCAAGAATTTATGTCTCATTATATAATGAGGAAAACAGTTACTAACAGCAAAGTGGAGACACATAACTTCCCACTGCAATTACAATAAAATGCAAATGCTCTTCTTGGATTTCATGGCCCAGCACGTTCTGTCCTCAAACTGCTTCTGCAGTCACACCTTATATCACCCTCCCCAGGGTTATCACTAGGCATGCTAATCTTTTCTCAGTTTCTCTAAAGTCAAGTTGTTTCTTCCCTCAGGAAATTTTCTCTTACTGGTTTTTCTGCCTGGAACATCCTCCTACTATTTCTTTGCCAAGATGCTTCTCATCATTCAGCTCCCAAGGTAAATGTCACCTCCTCAGGGGATCTTTTCTTAGCCATCCTAAATTAGTATTTTTCCAGTTATCCATCATCTCAACTTTCTTTATTTCCTTCTTCCCATCCATCAACAACTTACACTTCATCTACTCACTTACTTCATCTTTTGGGATGGATTTTCCCCAGTAGAATATAGAGGAACCATGTCTGTCTCATTTACGCAGTATCTGGCCAGTAACAGGAACTCAGAAATATTTGCCAAATGAATGACTAGTGACAGTGGAGCCAGAATATAAATTCAAACCTTTTCAATACTGTCCAAATGCTTTCCCTACAATAATCTTTCTTAATTTCAAAAGCCCCCTCAGGTATTAGTGTATCTGTGTATAGCTATATATATCTTTGTACTATAGAAGAAATACAGTGTGGTTATTTTAAGAAAAACTGTGAAGCCAGCTGGCCCAGGTTTCAATGTGGGCTCTGGCACTTTCTGGATCTATGACCTTGAGAGCAAGCTTCTGAACCTCTGTTCTTCCATTGCCTAATCTGTAAAAACAGAATATTAGTCATATACATGTCCTGGGATCATTATAAGGATTGAGTTAGTATATGTGAAATGCACAGCACATAGTAAGCCCATGTGTTAACTGACTGCTATAATTTAATTTTTTAGCACACCTGTAACTAAACTTATAGTAAGGCTATAGTGGGTGCTAAAATATCATCAGGGCACTAAAATATCACTAGAAATATAATGAGATAAATAAAACTGCATTTCTCAGAACTTCTCTTTGACCCAACCACATGCCCAAGCCTTGTTTCCTCAACTCCCTTAGGCCACAAAGGGCCATCTGACAGTTCTGGCCAAAGTCACATCAGAAAAATTCTTCCCTATGGTTTCAGAGAGATCTTTTGTTTTCCTGAAATAAGTGCTATCGTTTTTTCTTCCTCCTTCTCCTTTCTTGGAATGTAGACAAGATGACTGATGCTTCAGCAGGCATCTTGCAATGATGAGATAAAAGCCAAGAAAATTGTAGAGATCAGCCTTGCCATTACTGCATCTCAGAAATAACTTCAGATGCTGCCTATCTCTGGACTTCTAGAAATGTGAGGATAAGCTCCTAATTTTAAAAACAACTCTACTCTTTGTTGTTGTTATTGTTACTTGCAGCCCAAATGACTCCCAAATGGTGTAACTGGAAGGAATATTTCAATAACTCATTTGGAGTAGGGTGAAATTAGACACCTTCTCCACTCCACTAAGGGAATTATTCAAGTAAGAATACACAGTCTGCCTCCTAAAAGAAGGCGTGTCTAATGTAATTGATCTTCAATTTAAAGAGATACCAAATTATGTGCCTAATCCCATGTCTTGGTATGGCCTTGGTCAATATACTATAGTGTTAAACTTCATTCCTGCTGAAGATATCCCTGTCTAAATATATAGGAATATAGTCACATTGTTCTCAAATCAAACATATTCCAACAGTATTAGAAAGAATATACCAAAATCAAAGATTTCCCTCTCCTCTTTCTGAAAGAAGGATTGAATTTTCCGTTGTCACTGTCTTTGAATGATGCCAATGGCAGCACAGCATGGTCATCTAGAGAAATCATCTTGGATCCTGACCTCAAGTAAGCCTTTGAAGCAAAGCTCTTGCAAGTGAAATTATTCACTCTGTGGGACAGACCATAAGCATAGTCCCAGTAATGCAGCTGTTTGCCCTCTTAGCTCCCTCAGGAGGCCATTTAGTTAAAGTAAAAAGACAAATCCCTTGTTTTAATGCTCTGGCTTCTTAGCAATCTTTGGATTCTAACATGCTTATAAACAAACTCAACTTGGATATCTTGCAAAAAGCACTTGAAAAGCAATGGTGATAAATGGAAGCTATAGTTTCAAAGTAATAGAAGTAAGAACACAGAACAGGTTCCGGCTCTCCCTCTCAGGCTCAGTGACTGTCTTTCAATATCATCTAGCATCCTTCATTTCCCTACCATCCTGGTTTTCTGTTCCTCTCTTGGCCTGCCTCACCCCTCTTTGGGGAACAAGGAGAAAGCTAATGAAACCATTCCATCAAAAGGTAAATAGTTCTGCCTGAACTTCTCTGTTGGCAGAAAAAAAAAATACAGAAAAATGTGTTTGTAGATTAGGTGGAGGCTTAAAACAGCAAACAAATCTCAGTCACTCATCAGGGAATATTTGAAATGGTTTTGAAAGCTGGAAATTTTTTCAGCTAACTGGGATTCCTATCAGCAATTAAATTCTTATGTATGTATATATCACCTCTGAGTACAAGTTCTGGGCTAGGAAGGAGATAAGTTGCAACCTAGAAAGAACAACTTCCAACCATTAAACACTGAACCCCAGGAATTTACAAAGGAGAAGCTCAAATGAGACAACAAGCTCTTCTGCAAGAAAGAATGACAGAATCTTTTTTTTTTTGAGCATAGAGAGAGGACAGCATGTTTTTCTGTTTCTGTAGCTATAAAATAAAGTGAACTCCACATGCTTGACTTTGAAAGTAATTTATGCCACATTCTATCTACTGCTTTACCAAGAAAAGGCCACTAAACCACATAATTAGGATACACCACTTATTTGGATATATGTAAACATACTCCTGACAAGATCAAAATACAATGTTTCTTAAATTTCCCCTACGTTGGTTGAAGGAAGGGGTTAATAAAGAGTGATTGCTAATAGGTATGGAGTTTCTTTCTGGCAAGATGAGAATGCTCTGGAATTAGCAGTAATGGTTATCACAATTTTGTGACTGTACTAGAATCACTGAACTGTATACTTTATATTTTTGAACTGTATATTTTATTTTTATTGTTAGTCACCACACTGAACTGTATATTTTAAAAGAATAAATTTTGTTATATTAGTTGTTCAATAATAACAAAATTATATGAGAAAATAATACTTACCTTTAAAAATTTTGATAATTAAAAGTGCTTTGACACTGACAACACCAAACACTTGTGAGGATATAGACCAAGAAGAATTTTCTTTTTTTTTTTTTAAGATTTTATTTATTTATTTGACAGAGAGAAATCACAGGTAGGCAGAGAGGCAGGCAGAGAGAGAGGGAGAGAGGAAGGGAGAAGCAGGCTCCCTGCCGAGCAGAGAGCCCAATGCAGGACTTGATCCCGGGACCCTGAGATCATGACCTGAGCTGAAGGCAGAGGCTTTAACTCACTGAGTCACCCAGGCGCCCAAGAAGAATTTTCATTCATTGCTGGTGAGAATGCCAAAATGTCTAGTTACTTTGGATGACAGTTTGGCAATTTCTTATAAAACTACACATACTCTTAAACATACAATGTAGCAATCACTCTCCTCAGTATTTACCCAAAGTAGTTGGAAACATGTCTACACAAAAACCTGCACATGGATATTTATAGCAGCTTTATCCATAAGTACCAAAATTTGGAAGCAACGAAGATGCCCCTTAGTAGGTGAATGGATAAACATGGTACATCCAAATAATGGAGTATTATTCAGCGCTAAATAGAAATGAGCTATCAAATCCTGAAAAGACACAGAGGAACCTTCAATGTATATTCCTAAGTGAAAGAAAACAATCTGAAAAAGCTACATACAATATGATTCCAACAATATGACATTCTGGAAAAGGCAAAATTATGGAGACAGTAAAAAAACCAGTGGTTGTCAAGGGTTGAGGGATAGTTGGGAGGAATGAAACACATGGAGCACAGAGAATATTTAGGGCAATGAAAATATTCTGTATGATACTTTAATGATGTATACAGTCATTAGACATTTGTCCAAACCCACAGAATGCACAATACCAACAATGAACTCTACTGTAAACTATGGACTTTCAGTTGATTACAATGGGTCAGTGTAGAGTCATCAATGTAACAAATGTACCACTCTGGTAGGGGATGTTAATAATAGGGGAGGCTGTGCACGTGTACTGTAGGTGGTATATGAGAAGTCTCTGATCTTACCCTCAACTTTGCTTTGAACCTAAAATTGCTCTTTAAAAAAAAAAAATCTTAAAAAAAAAAACAACAGGGTGCCTGGGTGGCTCAGTTGGTTAAGCGACTGCCTTCGGCTCAGGTCATGATCCTGGAGTCCCAGGATTGAGTCCCATATCGAGCTCCCTGCTCATTGGGGAGTCTGCTTCTCCCTCTGACCCTCTCCCTTCTCATGCTCTCTCTCTCACTCTCTCTCTTTCAAATAAATAAATAAAATCTTAAAAAAAAAAACCCAGCAACTTTGGAATTTCAAAGAAGTTTTATGAAATCGAAAAAAAATCAAATTTTCAGAAAGGTCCATGGAGAGAAAGGCACTCCTATGAAAGGAGTTTTAAGCACTTCTCAAAATATTGGCTGTTTTAAGCAAAGTATAATAGTCACAGATGGGAAACAGTCTTACCCATTTGACTAATAATCTTCTAAATAGGTGACAAGTTAAAATGTCTGTTTTCAAGGCAAAGGGAATCACCAAGTATGAATGTTTTATGTTCTATTTTATTTAATTTTATTTTTTAAAGATATTATTTATTTGACAGAGAGAGAGAGAAAGAGATCACAAACAGGCAGAGAGGCAGGTAGAGAGAGAGTGGGGAGCAGGCTACCTGCTGAGCAGAGAGCCAGATGCAGGGCTCAATCCCTGGACCCTGAGATCATGACCTGAGCCAAAGGCAGAGGCTTAACCCACTGAGCCACCCAGGTGCCCCCATGTTCTATTTTAAAACCAGTACACAGTTTATGAGTTTGATGTAGATATTGATTTTGGTGAAGCTCAGTCAATCCCATAAGTGACTAATCACATTATCCTCAAAGATAAATTACAATTATTAGTAGAAAACTAGTTTGGTGACACCTAATCATTGCTTAGGGGCTAATATTTATTATTCAATTAGGAGATATCTGGGGGAAAAATTATAAAACTGAATGTAAGCAAAAAGCAGCTTTCCCTTCCTCTTTAGAATTCTACACTTTATCTCTTTAGTGATATATGTCATTAGAAGAATCTTGGTGATTTATATATTTTGTGCTTCTAAAATTACTCTTCTCCAAGAAATCTACATAAATTTCTTGAAGATTATCTTCTTAGTTCAAAATTAAGTTACACAGTCTCTCTATTGATTAGAATAGATTGATTATATTTTTATTCTGTGGTTCTGAAGGGCCTGCTGTGGCCAGTATTACCAGGCATGACTTTCAAAGCAACTGACCAGATGAGGCCCCAATCTGATGTCATCTGAAAGTCTGCCTCTCTGGTGCTCTGACAATTTGCTGGAATGCAACCATGTAACCTCTTTTCCTCCATATCTCGGTCTCTATTTATTGTTGTTATTACCTAGTCACAAAACATGAAAATGCTATTCTATTGTATCCTTGTACTATTTTATAATTCTTTTGTCTATGGTCCTTCTTCAGCTCCAAAAATTCAACAGCAAACAGGATCACAAATAAGAGCAAAGGGATAATGAGGCAGTAGCTCTGCTTGGAGCCCTACACAGTCATTTTTGTGTGTGTAGTCATTCTCATGTGTGTGGGTTTTAAACAGCTCTGTGGTCCATCCTGTTAAGGTTTTCCTCTAGCCTTCCTCCTCATGGGGCAATAGTATCAGCTCAACTTTAACTATTCAGTAAAAATCCAAGGTGAATATAAACCCAACTTACTAAATTCTGGCAGGAATTGGCCATTTGGATGAATTATTATCCCTTGATTCTCTTCTTTCACAATACATTTTCCACACTCAGACTTACTCCATGGCGGTTTTAGTTCTATGGGGTCCCCTTGAGCAATAACGGTTTTATGTTCCATTTGTTTTCATTGGTAAACTTTAAGATTGTTCCTCCTGACTTCCATATAAACAGCTTTAAATTGGAAAGCCATAACTAGGTTTCCAATGAAACAGAGGATCCTAGAATTGGAGAGCTGAGAAGAAATCTGAGAAATGCCCAAATAAATCACATTTTACAGAGGAGAAAAATAAAGCTCACAGAAATTAAGTAACTCATCCAAGAGCACACAGAGCACACAATGCTAATTACTGAGAATTATTACTATAAATTTAATCTTCTTTTTTAAAATATTTATTTATTTGACAGAGAGAGGTTATAAGTAGGCAGAGAGGCAGGCAGAGAGAGGAGGAAGTGGGGAGCCCGATGCAGGCCTCGATCTCAGGACGCTGAGATCATGACCTGAGCCAAAGGCAGAGGCTTTAACCCACTGAGCCACCCAGGCGCCCTAAATTTAATCTTCTTATATCTAATTCCACATTTGTTTCCCCCTGGTCACCAGTCTCCTAATTCATTTATATTTTATATTCGTTACTCACTTGCCAACCCCCCCCAAAAGCTTCATACTTTTACATTAGAGACTATTCTCTTTTCTCCCTTAATGGATTTCTTAAAATGCACATGATAATCAAGTGGATCCTATTTTTATCATATATTGAAAATTCTGTCACTAATCAAAATTTTCACTAAACGACAAGGAGAGCTATATGCATAAGTACCCCACAAAAAAAATTAATGCAAAATTCTCTAAAAATATAAAATTTTGCCAGTTAATAAAACTGGCAATTGTAACAGACAATATACACTGGCTATAAAATACATACACCACACATTTAAAAACTGTGTTACATTTGATCAATAATGAATATATTAGCACTATTAAAAATAAATTACATTTTTAATTTATCAATTGGCTGGTATATTATGATGTATTAGAATTTCTTGAAAGAGTAGCAATAATTCACATCTTTTATTTAAAACCATTTAAAGAAGTAGAAGCTGAATTCCATTTACTCAATTTTCCTCATGGCATGTAGAGACATTTCCCACATATCACAGACAGGTTAAAATAAAATAATAAATTCTAACTTCACATTTTTATTATTGCTGCTATTGATAATCATCATCATCAACATCCAGTTAAAGGTAATTTCAATCAGTTCTCTACCTCACCCTCTCCAGTTTAGTCTTAACATTGTTCATCGTTAGATAAATTCCTTTGGCAAACCATTAAGAGCAAGCAGTCAGAGTAATTTGCATACTCTAAAATGCCATAAAAACAACTATTAGACTTAAGGTCCTCAAAGTCCTGCTCACAGAAAGAAAGGGAAAGGCACTGACCAGTAACCTGAATGCCCATGTTAAATGTGAACTTTGGAAAAACAAGAGCTATAAGTGCCACAAAAGAGAATCAAATAACTAATTTCATAATGGTTGACACCTCATGTGGTGGGGGCCCTTGTTGCCACTGCCTCTGAAGCTCTACCACATTCAAGATGAATGGCTTTAGTACTTCAGTACTTAGTCTCTGACAGCAGACAGACAACTATAAATCCCTGATCAATAGTTTATGCCAGGGGTAAATAGAGTGATTTCTTTTCTATCATCTTAGTGGAAGCTTTTTCTTTCTAAGAATAACCCGACCAGGAAGTTGTCCCTCTTCTAAGGCTTCTATCTACACCTTTCCAGTAACATTATCTTCTTTCTTTACCAATGGCTGGGATTAATTATAATAATCAGTAATTCCCTGAATAGAATCTTGTGTACAAAACTGGTGAGCTTGTGTAAAGAAGCAATACAAATGACACTAAGGACTTAGGTCTTGCATTTCATTGTATTTACTTTCATTCATTTAAAAAAGAAGCTGACACTTTTTGGTTTTTGATAAATGGGCAAGAGTTTTCATTTTTGCTTTTTTCATTTTCCATGGAAAAGCTCCTTCTTTAAAGCAAAAAGTACCAGGGCACCTGGGTGGCTCAGTGGGTTAAAGCCTCTGCCTTCGGCTCAGGTCATGATCTCAGGGTCTTGGGATCAAGGCCAGCATTGGGCTCTCTGCTGGGCAGGGAGCCTACTTTCCCCCCTCCCTCTGCCTGCCTCTCTGCCTACTTGTGATCTCTCTCTCTGTCAAATAAATAAATAAAATCTTAAAAAAAAAATAAATAAAGCAAAAAGTACCAGATTCTGCTTAGCAGAATATCTGTATTTCAGTAGATTATAAAATAAAATTCTACCAGGGTTCCTGCGAGCCTATATAAAACTGTTGTATGAATTCAATAAAGTCTATCCTCTCTGAAAAAATATGGTTTACCTAAAGGAACAAAGCTGAATCTCTGCCCCACCTGACCCCTTGGCATTCTCATTCAATAAATAACTTGTACAACTATATTCATTGTCCTTGAATTTTACTAAATGACTCAGTTTCCCATTTATTTCCATGATAGAATTATTGTAAGAAAATGCCACTCTCCAGCCAAAATTTTAAAATCACATCTTTAACAATGACAAAAGGACAGCTTTCGTAAATGTGGATATATATTAATTCATTAAGGAAAAATTAATAATTATGGGAAAGATTATGAATATTAGTAATGGCTATTGAGTAACCCTTTGAGGAATATGCTCTTTCACAAAAGATTTTATTGGTTTTATTATCTGAGACAGAAAAAAGAAGCACTATGTTTTTCTCAAAAGAAGGCATAAAAAATATATTATAATAGGAAAAAAATAGAACTGTAGTGTTATACCTTCAGGACAATGGTAAGTGAAAAGCTTCCCAAACCTCTCCTATACCTCTGTACTTCTAAACATAATAAACAGGGATACATAAGTTCTGTTGTACTTGGAAGTATATCTGGATGTACATAACAGACACGTATTAAAGGACTGCTGCACAGCAAACCCTTAGAAAATGTTTACTAAATGAACTCTGATGTTCACTTAGAAAATGTTTACTGAATTAGACTCTGCAAAGGAATGGAGGCTAGGCCCATTTCCACTTTTGAGGAGTAGCCACATGATAACAAATTCAAACGCACATAATCAGCTGGTTCAAAGATGGTACCTGCCCCTCTCCCTTCTTCCCTCAAACTTTTCCTTCTCTCTAATCTACCAAAATAGTTATTAAACACATTCAAAATCTTTCATTTTAAGATGACCTACTCACTCATTCAATGAACATTTATTATATTAACATATTATAAGTTTTAAAGAAACTTGGCAAAACTGTGATCCTAGTGACTCTAGTAGTTGCAGCAGCAAGAAGATTCAGGATCCAGGAATATTCTTCAAGTGGCCAAATATCATGGATACTTTTACAGTCTAATTAGACTAGTACCTTCTTTTATATTTGATTGAGTTGATTATTCTTCCTTCTTTTTTTTTTTTTTTTTTTTTTTTTTTTTTTTTTTTTTTTAGATTTTATTTATTTATTTCACAGCGGGAGAGAGATCACAAGGAGGCAGAGAGGCAGGCAGAGAGAGAGGGGGAAGCAGGCTCCCTGCAGAGCAGAGAGCCCGACGCGGGCCTCGATCCCAGGACCCTGAGATCATGACCTGGGCCGAAAGCAGAGGCTTTAACCCACTGAGCCACCCAGGCGCCCTATTCTTCCTTCTTGAAACTTTAGTCCAGTGGCTGATAATTTTACATTGTGAAAACTTTCTTAGAGAACTTTATAAAATCCATATAATGGACTCTACTCAAAAAACTTCAATTCAGATTTGGGGAGAGACCTAAGCGTATATATTTTTACAAACAGCACCCTCATGCCTATCCTAAGTAACTCTGGTGCCACTCATTGCTGAGTCACCTATTTGTGAGAAACACTAATCTGTCTTCTAGTAAGACCATTCTGTCCTGATTCTTATTAAACATTTCCAACTAGTACTTCTTTGCCTAATTTCTGAATTCCCTTTAACCACCAATTCTTATATATTAGTATCTCTCTCAAGGTTCTTCATACTCTATGTATCTATATAGAAACCCCCCCTTCCAAAAAACTTCCAATGTCAGAGGTTAGTATTAACCTATATACTAATACCTTAACTCCATTCCTGACTACTCTCTCAGACTCATCCAAGGGCCTGCTGGTCATCTCTACCTGCATATTGCAATGAAACTTCAAGACAATGGTATCCTCAACCACACATCCTACAGATTAAGGACTAAGTGGCTCTGCTCATGCTTTCCCTAAGCTTGGAGTCTTCCCTCCCCTCCTGACTTAAGATCCACTTTAGGTGGCCTCTCTCAAAGGAAAGAACTTCTCAAACCCATTCTGCACTCCTCTTAACTTGGGCTAATGGTATTCTGAGCATACTTTTATCTATGCACTTATTGGTAATTCCATGAAAGACATAAAAGTAATTTGTATGTGAATGCTTTAGAATTCACAAGAAGATATAGACCATTAAACTCGAATATTTCTTCTACTCAGCTCCAACTTTCTTAACAATCAACCAAAATTTTGACTTGGCAGCAGAAAAGGGAATACAAGTCTCCTGCAAAGTATCGAATAATTTAATCTGAGAGTGATTTAGAGGTGAAAATGAAAAAGGAAACATGTGTAAAAGGAATAAAAATATATTGCTGAATACAATGAGTATAATATGATGATGATGATGAATAATTTAACAAATATTTATTGAGTACCTACTAGTACTAGGTATGAGGCTCAAGGTGCCAAATACCATAGGGGCACCAGGGTGACTCAGTCAGTTAAGCATCTGCCTTTGGTTCAGGTCATGATCCCAGGGTCCTGGGACTAATCCCCAGGTTGGGTTCCCTGCTCAGTGGGGAGTCTGCTTCTCCCTCTTCATTTGCCCCTCCCTCTGCTCATGCTTTCTCTTGCTCTCTCTCTCTCTCAAATAAATTAAATCTTAGGAAAAAAAAGGTGCCAAATACTGTAAATAAAACAATAAAACAAAAAACCTAGCACTCACTGAGGTTTCTAATAAGGACAAATAAAATTCAAACAAACACTGTGTATATTCATATATGCAGATGTGTAATTAAAAATTCATCAAGTGAGGGATGCCTGGGTGGCTCAGTCTGTTAAGTGTCTGCCTTTGGCTCTGATCATGATCCCAGGGTCCTGGGATCAAGTCCCACATCAGGCTCGTTACTCAGCACGGAGCCTGCTTCTCCCTCTACCTGCTATTCCCCTTACTTGTATTTTCTCTTTCTCTGACAAATAAATAAATAAAGTCTTTAAAAAAAAATCATAAAGTGAGCTTCACTTTCCAACCATGAGAGACCAAGAGGGTTCAGAATTACCCTCCTACTGTAAACAACTAGAAAACTGGGCAAAGAAAGGAAGCAATTGTTTTTAAACTTTAACAGGCTATGCAGGACTGTGATGCCAGGAGAAAGCAAACAAATGCAATGAGACTCCAATGGATATGCCTATCTACTTGGAGGGAATTTCACAGAGAAGGAGATCCTGAAGATAACCCAGTAGCAGTCTCACAGAGGTAAAAGAGCAGATAACAAAGCTCAGAAAGGCTGAGTCAGCCTAGAATTTGCTTGTCAGAGTACCAGAATAGCTGGATCCGTGAAGTGAAACTCCTCCAGGAATTGGCATGGGGGTCCCCTTGACTCTTTAGTTAAACCCCTATCAGGCTACAGAAGTTGAACCTTCACAAGAGTAGGTAAAAATTAACTCCTGGGAAAAGAACCAGCGAGTTTTAATACAAAAAATTTCCAGAGTTCAAACAAGGCCAGTAATGTCTGCGTGTACAGTGGTGTGTATATTATAAATATATCGGGTAGGCTTCTGCTTTCACCCATGACAAAGTATCATACTTCTCATTAGCTAGAGTAAAAAGGCATGGTAGAATACACAGGACATACAGTAGAAACCTTAGATGTCTCATGTCTTACCAGTAGGATTAAAACTACCCTAGTAGTAGATTAGACACTAGAATATACTCGCTTCCCCCCAAATCCACAAACAATAGTTTGCCAAAATAAATCTGTGCAATCTTTAAAGAAATACAACAAAATCTATCAAGCCACAACCTAAAATTCACAAGTTCAACTAGCCAAGCAAAATTAATAGAGATATGAAAAAGGAAGAAAAAAAAATGACTCATAACCAAAATAAAATCAGCCAGTAGAAATACACAGGGAGGATGAAATTGGCAGGGAAAAAAGTCAAAGAGCTATAATGAAAATACTCAAAATACGTAAGGACTTAACACATGAACATAATGCAGAAAGAAACACAGGATACAAACAATGAAATTTCTATACATAAAAAATACAACATGTGAAATAAAACATTCACTGGCTGGAATTAACAGATTCAATACTGGAAAAAAAATCAGTGAACTTGAAGACACATCAATAGAAACAGCATAAACAGAGGCACATGGCTAAAAAGGAGTGAGAAATAATAAACGCAGCCTCTGTGACCAACAGGAAGATGTCAGGTGGTCTAATAATTGTGTTGACTTCCAACCAAGATGAAGAAGCAGGAACTAGATTTACCTCTTGCCTTAAATGAAGAAAACACACACACACGCACACACATACACACACACACACTATTAAAAGATTCTCAAAATTATTAAGTGATGGGAGACTAAAAACAGTGATCACAAAACGAGTCCTACAATAGCCCCAGGTTATAGCTTAGAGAGAGAGAATCCAGACCATGGTTCACTAACAGGGAACCCAGCTGAACCTGCTGGTCTGAGTTTAGGAAATGGAGCTGGAAGTCAAGGAAGCTATGGAGCTCACAGAGTAGGGTACTGAAGAGTACCTGGTGCTCTGAAGATTCTCAAAAGGATTCCACTCACGTTTTCAGTTTCTTCAGTTTTCATATATGGAAACTACCCCAGGCTAGAAATCACCAGAGAATAGGATCCCCAGTAATCACAGAGGGTCAAGAATAGTTTGTGTTTCCAGCAAATAGAGTGAAAAAGCTCATGGTTTACAGGACCTTGGTTAGAGTACTCAGAAGCATTTTATGTCTACCATAGGAAGAACTCTTCCATAGACTAAATGGTAATCTGGTCACACACAACAAATTTTAGAAGCAAGACACAGTAAGATTAAACAGCTTTCAAGTTCCAGGAAAAAATTCAAAAATATTTATAAAAATATAAAAATATCCAGCCCCAATAAGATAGAATTCACAACATTAATTATAATTTAAAAATTACCAGGCTAGCAAAGAAGCAGGAGACTATGGCCAAGAGGAGAAAACTCAGTCAATACAAAAAGACTTAGAAATGACACAGATGATAGAATTAATAGACAAGAACACTAAAGCAGCTACTACAACTTTATCCTGTATATTCAAGAAGTTAGGGGAAAA
The DNA here is from genome assembly GCA_002007465.1 of Ailurus styani. Lineage (NCBI taxonomy): Eukaryota > Metazoa > Chordata > Mammalia > Carnivora > Ailuridae > Ailurus > Ailurus styani. Next base: position 190,045 of record LNAC01000695.1, on the reverse strand, counting down.
ACTGATATGTTGAGTGAACACAGGGAAGATTTTTAAAAGACCCAAACAGAATGTCAAATTTGATGAAAACTTTCTAAAATCACCAATTCCAGAAGCTTAATATACTCAAAGCATAAGAAACACTCAGAAAACTACGGTGGCACACCATTATCAAATTGGTTAAATAAGTGATAAAGAAAAAAATTCTTAAAATCAGAGTAAAACACAAAAATAGCATGTAAAGAGGAACAAATAAAAGAATATCAGATTTCGTGTAAAAAATAATGCAATCTAAAGAGAGCAGAGCAACATTTTTTTATAGACTTGAAGGAAAAACTATCAATCTACAATTGTACACTCAGTGAAGACATCTTTCAAACATTAAAGAGAAATCAAGTTTTTTTCAGGCATAATAAAACCATAAGATTAATTAGCAGAACTTTCCTTCAAGATATGTTAAAGGAAATCCTTCTAGTGAAAGGAAAATGATACCAAGTGAAACACTGATCTATACAAAGAAAAGAACAGCATGAGAAATGGTAATTACAGGGTAAATATAAAACACTCTACCTTATTACTTAAGTCTCATTAAAGGCTAGTTGATTGTTTAAAACAGAAATAATATATTATTTCATATTAATAATATTAAAATCAATCTACAATACATGTTATCAAGTAATATGTATTAATTGAAGGTAGGCATAAGAAAATAAATATTAAGATATGTACCTGAAAGCAAACACTAAAACAACTCATCAAAGATCTATTAAATAAAAAATACTCAACATATCCGAAAGAAGCCCCCCAAAAGAAGAAAAAAGGATAAGAAAGACAAATACACAATATAAAAATAGTACATTTACACCCGACCATATTAGAGTAAAAAAGTTTAAACTTTCAATTAAAAGACAAAGATTGTCAGATTTGATTAAAAAACAAGACATTTAAAAGCACTGTTGACATGAAATACACGTCAAATATAAAGAAACAAACAGGTTAAAAGTAAAAGGATTAAAAAAATGTCATGCTAAAAATATCAAAAGAAAGATAGATGGCTGTATTAGTAACAGAAAAAGTTCATTACATAGCAAAAAATATTACTAGAGATTAATATAAATCATTTTCTAATAGCAAAATGTCAATCAAGAAGAAATAACAAGAGAGGGCAAGATGGCGGAGGAGTAGGAGACCGATTATCATCAGGTCCCAGGAATTCACCCAGAGAGCTATCAAACTATTCTGAACACCTACAAATTCCACCGGAGATCGAAGAGAAGAAGAGCAGCAATTCTAGGAACAGAAAATTGACCACTTTCTGGAAGGTAGGCCGTGCGGAGAAGTGAATCTGAGGCGACGGGAAGATAGACCCAGGGGGAGGGGCCGGCTGCCAGCAAGGGAGCGAGCAGTGGAGCAGACTCGGAACTGTTAGAAGTCGGCTCCACTGAGGGACGTTGCCCCACAGGCCAAGCGGGGGGTGAAGCCCCTGCAGGGACAGTGTGGTCTCAGGACCCACGGAGACACAAAAAGACCAGGGTGTCTGAGCGTNGTCTGAGCACGACCGAGCTCCCAGGTATCAGAGAGAAGCCGGCGGGAGAGACGGAGCTGAGCTGAGGTGTCTCTCAGCTCGGGGTTACCTTGGGCTGGGATCTGAAGCGCAGCCGGGCCACTGATGTGTGAGCAGGGACCCCACGGGCGGCAGACCCGGAGAGACCTCCTCCTTCCTCCTCCGGGAGGAGTGGCGAGGGAGCGGCTGCAGGATCTGCCGGGTTCGGAGATTCTAAACGGGGCCGCGCCAGAGACAGAGACACTCGGTCACAGGCCGGGTGAGCTCGGAGCGCGGCCGGAGACCAGGAGACGGGAGGGACTGCTTTTCTCTGAGGCGCGCTGAGGACTGAGGCCCCAGGCTCTCGGCTCCTC
>LNAC01000695.1:111315-169238 GCA_002007465.1 Ailurus styani | reverse complement strand
TTTTTTTTAAAGATTTTATTTATTTATTTCACAGAGGGAGAGAGATCACAAGGAGGCAGAGAGGCAGGCAGAGAGAGAGGGGGAAGCAGGCTCCCCGGTGAGCAGGGAGCCCGATGCGGGCCTCGATCCCAGGACCCTGAGATCATGACCTGAGCCGAAAGCAGAGGCATTAACCCACTGAGCCACCCAGGCGCCCTAGATCTTACTTTAAATGGTACAATCTTATATTATTTTTCAGGGATTCACCTATCAGTAGCAGGAGCAATGGAATAATGTTCTTGAAGAATTAAGAGAACACTGATGAGTCACCTTAAGAAGGCATTCTGATGGGTGAGTGATAGGAGGGTAGAAGAGGGACAACAGTGGGGACACTGGGCTGAGAAGTGAGGCTGGTGGGGTAAACTGAGTTCCAACTTTCTCTTTCTGAGGGTTGCTCTCCTCTGAGGTCTCACATTTTACCCTCAGTGTAGCCAACTCTCCTGACTTGGGTATAAACTTACTCTTTTTCAGATGCTGGCATAGTTAGGAAAGTTTTCTTAATTTTTTCCTTAAGAGTATCTGATCAGGACAGTTTTTCAGAAAAAAATATTTACTAAAAACTAGAGAATGGTAGGGGAAAGAAAATGAAAAGGTAAAAAAAAATAAAATTTATAATAAGCATATAGATACACACATAAATATATAATAAGCATATAAGTATGTGACCAATAGTGGCTAACAGTGCAGTTAAGCTGGAATAAATTAGCAATTCTAGAAATCATTATCTTGGTTACTTGCCCTCAAAATTCCATTTTGTTTAACTGACGTTTCCCTCCATTTGAAGACAAGCACCTTACTCCTCATTTCTTCCCACCAGCAACCTCCAATAAGACTTCTCCTTATTTTAAACATTGTGTTATCTCCTGGGGAGTATTTTTCAAAAAAATTTTAACCTCGACCCACATCAGAAATATATATCTCTCTATCCAACACACACACATACATCATACATGCAACAAATATAAACTTCATCAAAGTCTCATTATGGATGATGTACTTTGACGTATTTCCTTTTCTATTCTATTTTTTCAAATGCTCATAGCAACCTATTAAACTGATTCCATAACCTAGTACTGGGTAGTATTAGCAATATGAAAACCAGTTCTGGCTGCTTACCAGCAGAGGAAGCAGGGAACAACATGTGCTAGTCTAAGGCATCATTTGGGTCAGAGAAGAGGGCGTTGAAGTTCAAGAATCCAGAATGATGAAGATATCTTTTCTCTATCACTCAGTTCTAGTGCCAGGAACAGGTGGCAAAACTGTGAGTCAAGAGTATGTTTTGAGTAACAGCCTGGTCCTCCTGAATGAATGAATGAATGAATGAATGAATGGTTAGGTCAATATTCACGGCCTAAGCCAATATCTCGTTTAAAAAAAAAAAAATCATGGGGCGCCTGGGTGGCTCAGTGGGTTAAAGCCTCTGCCTCAGGTCATGATCTCAGGGACTTGGGATTGAGCCCAGCATCGGGCTCTCTGCTCAGCAGGGAGCCTGCTTCCTCCTCTCACTCTGCCTGCCTCTCTGCCTACTTTTGTTATCTCTCTGTCAAATAAATAAATAAAATCTTTAAAAAAAATTCATAATGGTATAAAAATTGTCTCCCAGTTTGCTTGGGTAATTTGGAATGTATGTTAATTCATTTACATGAATTATACAGAAACTTGAATGGGACTGTTGCTTACAGGTGACAAAAGATGTGGGGCCTAATTAGCAACTCCTATGAGAACCCTTATGAATAGGGGATTTAGACTCTTTAACAAGCACTGAAATTAACTCCAAGGATAGCTTATGAGGTAATCAGTTGGGTTTTTTTCCTCCATGAATTTCCTTTCCAAAAAAAAATCAGCTCCTTGACATCTTTAGGGCTCTGTCTGCCTGTAAGCATTTGCTGCTCTGCACCTGCCTCAACACAAATGGCTGTGACTCCACAGATTGTTGGCTGTTCCTGGGAGAGCCACTGCTATTTGTCATATGTGACATGAGGATGAAGTCTGAGGACAGGGGATTACAATCAGATATCTTTACTCAAGATCATCAAATGTGACTAGAATCAGAAAACACAATGCTTTCACAGGATTTTACATGGACTTCCTCACATTCACTAAGTATATTCATATTTAATTATGGTAACTTTGGCCTTTGTTTTTACCTTGTTTTGTCCCTATTCTTTGTATCATTAACAACTATGACAGTACACACCTGGAATTTAGACTGGGTGAACAAATAAGAAGAGGGGTACAAGGGATGTGAGTTTTGCTATGGGATGGAGGATAGGGTGAAGGCTGAAAGCAGGGCAAGAGAAGCAAGGGGGGTTATGGGCTTTCCCCAGAAATGAAAGAGATGACATTTTAAGTAGCAAGCTTAAACTCAACAGGGCTCCTGGCCACTTACTCCCTTAGGAGGAAACTTACCTCTAGAGCAGGGCTTCTCAATCTTTAAGGTGCAGAGAAATCACCTGGGAATCTTGTTAAAATGCTTCTGACACTGGAAGTCTGGGGCAGAACCTAAGAGTCCACATTTCTAACAAAATTCCCAGGGGTTACCAATACAGCTGGTGCACAATTTAGACACACCTCAAGTAGCAAGGCACCCAGAACCTATGCTCTAACATCTGCAACTGCACGGATTTGATCAAGGTCCTGGGAGGAAGCAGACAACAAATTCAAACAGAGTACTTGAGATTTTACAAAAATGTGAACAGCATTAGGGGATGCTAGCAAGAAAAATGTTAAGGCCCTTAAGGCTAGCAACTGGGAGGAGGAGCCATCCCCAGACAAACCAACCCCAGACAAAAAGGGAGAAAAGGAGGGAGAGGTTACCAGAACTAACGAACTTTGGAGCTAAAACAGGAATAGTAGGGCATCTAAAGATCTGTGTTCTTGGGTATCTTGGGTAGAAGAACATAGACACTTTCCAGGAAATGAGAAGTCTCACTCCTGTCCTACCACCTGATACCCTGCTATGCCTCCCACTGGCCGACCCAATTGGGACCTAGAGGGCAAGGTGGGTGGGGGGAGGTTGTAAATGACTCTCAGAGCACAGAAGGAAGGGAGAGTAGACTGGAAGGCACAGGGAGCTATCCCACAGAGGAACTTCTGACCAATTTAACCATTCACTGTTTCCTAGGGTTAAAAGTAAATACCCTTAAAACTGAGTCAGGCCTGGGCGCCTGGGTGGCTCAGTGGGTTAAAGCCTCTGCTTTCGGCTCAGGTCATGATCTCAGCGTCCTGGGATCGAGGCCCGCATCGGGCTCTCTGCTCAGCAGGGAGCCTGCTTCCTCCTCTCCCTGTCTCTCTGCCTGCCTCTCTGCCTACTTGTAATCTCTCTCTCTGTGTCAAATAAATAAATAAAATCTTTAAAAAAAAAAAAACAAAAAAACAAAACTGAGTCGGGCCTGTCTAAGGGGGCTACAGGATAAAAGACTGCAATCAATCGGTGTTGATTCTGTAGGCAATCCTTTGAAAGAAAAGAACCTCAAGGGACTTGGTAAGTAGGGACAGCTTTAAAGATAAAAGAAAAACAAGCTAAATGCCTGAGGCAGAGGCATAAAGGAAGTGCTGGGAAACCATTAAAAGACCAGCTCAGGAAGATAAAAATATAGTGGCCCCTAAAGACCTTGGAGAAACAGGACTGGCAGTTTGGGGTCAGGGGCAGACAAGAAGATCAGCCTTCACTCTGGTTTCAGAAGTACTCTGCCTGAAATCCTCCAAATCCTTTTTAGAATTTAGATGCAAAACCACTGGTAGACTTCCAAGATTTGAGGAAGAAAGCAGACCCAAGGAAAACTAGAAACAGTAAGCATGATGACTAGTCAGTTCCTAAGAAAACGCAACCAAAAGTCTGGTAGAGAAATCCAATTATAATTTTGTGTGTGTGTGTGTGTGTGTGTGTGTGTGTGTGTGTGTGTGTGTGTGTGTGTGTGACTATATACATGTACATACACATATTAGACTCATTAGAGTTCCAATCAAGGCTCTTAGGAAAACATTAAGAAATGGAAAAAGCAACATCCTCATATTTGGATTTTCAACGTGTTAAAAATCCCTATCTTTTATCCTAAAAAACAGTGCCTTCTCACCACCCCAAGGGATGTGTCATGTCCCTCATCAGTAACAGTAGGGGCTGGACAGCAGTTGTTCCCAGGTGTGGAGGTCAGCCAAAAATGCCTGGTACTGCAAGGAAGTGAGAGCCCAGTGTGTACCCTGCCTGATGAGTCAGATCAGAGTGTCCTTTGCCAGGACAGGATATAATGTTGCCTGGCTCTGCCCCTCTTCACTACTTCCACCCCCTTCCCTGAGCCCATATTCCAACAGATACGTACGGGGTAGTCAGTTCACCACTGGACCCAGGGTGAACTGTGAGGAGAAATAAAAAAAAAAAAAAAAAGCAAACAAAGATTCCAAATTCTTGGTTCTAGTTCAAATGAAAGACAAAAGTTGTTTTGAAAAGAGATGTGAACTGGCAGAACAAGTTTTTTTTGTTTTTCGTGCGTGTGAGAGTGTGTGTGTTTATGAGTGTGTGTGCGCGCGTGCACGCACGCGTGTATGTATTTACTACTCTGGGAAGAAGAGAAAAATTTGGAGAGGAAAAAGAACATTATAGGCAATTAGAGAACATACGTTCTGTGTCCCACCCCCAGAATAAAGCCCCTATCTATTAGGGTGGGATTTGGGATCATCACATGTTTTCCCCCAGAATGGGAGGATCTGGCAAAATGCTTGTTTGCTTCTTGCCTCCCTTCTTTCATTATTAAGGGAGACAGATGCAGAAACATCCCATGTGGCAAGGGCAGGAAGAATGCGTAGGAATGGCTTGGTGGGCTAAGGCAGAGTTTAGGAGTTGCCTGCCTTGCCTAGGGGTGCTGAATTTAGCTGAAAGAAAGAGGAGATTGATTGATTCTCCATCTGGCTGAAGACAAAGGTCCTGATAGCAGGAGCTACAAAGTGAGTAGTTCATAACAGGGAGCCAGGCGGGAAGCACACCCATGCCCACAGAACCACGTAAGCATCCCAGAGGCTCCTCACCCAATCCCATCAGGGTCTGGGCATCAGTTTGGGGCTCTGAGAAGTCAGGGGAAGGAGAGGGTGCTGATGCAGAATACAGGTCCCCTGACTGCCTCTAGAGCAGTACTCCTTAAAAAGCAACATTCAATAAGGAGGGGAAGGAGGAGGGTGGAGAGAAAGATCCTGAATATTCCTGAATCTTAACCAGAAGCAACTTAAGCGCTAAATTGAATGGAGCAGACTGGCTGTGGCTGTGACTAGATTAACTTTTTCTGCTATCTGTCAGAAATGGGGAATTAGAGTTAGAATATAAATTTTGTTGCCAGAAATGAAGAAAATTACATTATTTGACTGTGAAATTCATGTGCATTACAAGACTGATTGATTTTCCTCAGTTTCCATTGCTCAAATGTTATATGTGAATATCCAGTTAAGGTCAAATTTTATCCAGAAGCAGCAGCCCCACGGTCTGACTTCTGCAAACACTGGAGAAGCAGATCCTGGCTGGTCATCTGGCCTTGACCTGGGATCTTACCTGAGCTCTGATTTATAGGCGGGACGGCTTCCTAGGTCCAGACCAGACTCAAACACCAGAGCCCTGCCTGGAAGCACCTGGACCCATGTCTGAGAGGTAGAAGGCAATGTCAATCCCTGCTCACGTGTGTGAACATTTGGCTAGCTCCACTGCTCACAGGAGGGCCCTGCCCCTTCTGCTTGCCTCTCCTCTCCAACATCTTGCTGCAGCCTCTCATTTCTTCTACAGTTTCCCAAACAATTCCAGTTCATAAGAATCTCTTATGTAAATGAAGGACACCTGGGTTCCATGTCAGTGACATTTTGGGTTCTCTTTGATTTACTATTGTAGCAAGTATGATTGAATTTCTGCCAGAGATTTGTTAGAAAGATGTACATTGGCCAGAGTAATTTTAAAGCAATAAAGAATTGTCAGGTGTCTGCACCAAGTCTTGACAAATGCATTTTCACCATTATCTAACCCTTTTCCCAGTAATGAGGGTGTTTAAAATGCTATATGAGATGAGGCAAATATTTCTGCTCTCCACAAGGACTGGTGAGCAATTGATTGTGAATTTTGCCTTAGAATCAGGGCAGATACTATTCATAAATGGTTGTTTAAAGGATCACAATATACCTGTACCCTGAGAGTTATATACTGAAGCTTTGTAGAATTCTGATGAAAACAACATAGAGAGCCCAGAATATAAACACAGTTCCTGTAGAGTTTGTGAAAACCAAGTAGTTGCAATGGTAAAGCCCCTTACATCTGGTTCTACCCAAGGAAACATGTGAAACATGTGCAACTCCTGAAAATGTCTAGCTTGTCAGTACTATGATTCATTTTCATTTTCTTTTTTTTTTTAAGAGTTTATTTATTTATTTGAGAGAGAGAAAGTGAGAGACAGAGCATGAGCAGAGGGGGAGGGGCAGAGGGAGAGGGAGAAGCAGATTCCCCACTGAGCAAGGAGCCTGATGAGGGCTCCATCCCAGGACCCTGGGATCATGACCTGAGCCAAATGAAGATGCTTAACTGACTGAACCACCCAGGTGCCCTATTATTCATTTTCTATTATGCAAGCTCCACACCCCTGATCAGCAGCCCAAAGAGGTAGATACCTCTGCTTAACGAGCTTCAATATCTACCTTAATATGCAATTTGGGGGAATTTCCCTGATAACATGATATAGGATTGTTTTTACATGCAGTACACAGTGCACCCTTCAATAATACCTGGGCCCAAACTAAGTCTGATTTTGATAATGGCCTACAAAAAGGCCTGGGCTCTAATGTCTGCATGACTATATGCCAGGAACATTAAATAAAAAACTTCTACTGTAAAACTCAGGCAAACATTCCTTGAGAATTGCGCTGGAGAAAAGGAAATGAACATACCATACCAGAAGATGGATTCAGATGTTCTGACCCCTGCTTAAGCTGCAGAGTTAGGCCAGCGCTTTGCTGACAGATGTGAAGTGGCGATTCTGTAAGAGAAAGGGAGGGAACCCTAAAACAGTATAGTCTTCTAACTGCATTAGAATGAACTGCTGTGATAGCCCCATATCACCTAAAATCAGAGAATCTATTATTCACAGTATCATCTAGCTAGAACTGCATTACATTCAGGAAAGTCTGATAAAAACATTTCCAGAGAACACAGCACTTACAAAGGTATTTAAAACAGAATAAAAGAGAGAAAGTAACCCTAGTCAATGTTAGTTATTAACCCTAGTTAATACTCAGTAATTATATAAAACACTCCCTAGTGCCCAACAATGGGTAAAATACCTGTTGAACATCCTCAATAATTCTATGAAAAATATTAACAGTACTATCATAATTTCTTTTTACAGATAAAAAAATAAGGGCTTAAAGAGAGTTTGTCACTCATCTGAGGACCCATAGCTGTAATGTAAGATGGAGGATTCAGACTTAGGTAGTAGGACCTCAAGATTCAAAACTCTTTGCCCTGTGTCTTGGGTATTTTCCCCCAGGCTACTCCCAGTGTTGTTACTTCTCATGCTGTGGTCACTGCTAAATAGCGATCAATAGGCAATATGGACAGTTTTTAGAGAAGCTCCTGATCACTACTAAAAGAGCACGCCAAAATAGAATAAAAGCACTCACATATTTTTAGTACCTAGGAAGCCACCAGTCAAGTTTTTAAGACATATCACAAGAAACCTGGAGCTATTTAAGAAGTTGTCAGTCAATTTCATGCGTATTCCTTCACTGCACTAATTTATTTTAAAACTAGAAATGTAATATGCAAACTTTATTAAAAAAATCCTAAAGATGGAACATCAAACAACTGATTTATGAGTTATACATTATCTCTAGACTATACCAATCCTTAGTCAATTTACAAAAAGCAAACTATTTCTCAAGTTTGGAGCTGATCAATCCTCTGGGAGTGATACTGGTAACAATCAACAGCTAATGGCTTAGCCCCTGTCAAAGGAAGCCAACATAAAGAACAGCTTAGAGTCATGTTGACAGAGGCCTGGGGAATACCTACCCCAAAGAGTCCACAGGGTAGTCATGAGAGTAAAACACCGCTGAGGAGGGTCATACCTTCAATATCGGTGGCTCTCCTGGGTTTTTTCCCTCTTCCTCTTTCAGTGTCTACTTGTAGCACTGAGCTCCTCCCCATGACCTTATCCATTGTTGTGGCTTCACTTACTGGCTGAGGATTCTCTAATCTTTGACCAGATCACTCTTGAGCTCACACTCTTCAGGATGTCAAATCATCTTCATAGTTTGACTCATCATGTCCAAAACTCAGCCCCTCCCAACTGTAATCACTCCTTTCCCCCAGCCTCAGGAACAGCATTATTACAGCCCTGCCATTTTTCACTTCTCCCCCTTCTTTACCCACTGTATTGGACAGGTCCACAAATCTGGCCAAATCTACCTCAGACACATCTCCCAAATCCATCTTTTTTGGTTTAGTTGTATATCCAGTATACAGATCTATGTATACCTAGGCTAATGCACACCTAACTTGTCTCTCAATGTTTGACTCCCTGACTTTTTAATATCCTTTACATACACTTGCAAAGGTTACTAAAACAAAAATTATATAATGTCATTCTCTTGTTAATAATCAGTGGATGAGGCTAACCCAACTGTTTGGTAGAATGTTCCAAATCCATTAGCTGGTATGTTTCTTTACAACCTTCCTTAGCTTAACTCATCTCTATCCCCCACTCCAATCATATTTGCTTAAGTTCATCCATGATAATTTAATCATGGATCTCTTAAGTAGGCTGATGAATAGGGGTCAAGGAGGACAAGAGAGTATAGTGGTTAAGAAAGAGGGCTTTTCAGTTGGGCTGATGTAAACTGAATCACAGATTTACCTCTTACTGAGGTAGTAACTTATGTGTCCACTCTGAGACCTGACTTCCCCTTGTCTCAAAAAAAATGGGATAATAACATAAGGTTATTATCAGAACTAATTAAGGCAATCTGTTAGCTATTACAATAATACCTTATAATCAGATATACCTAGAGCAAATTTTCAAAGAAGAAACACTTTGTACAAATATATTATTACTAATTAATGATATCCTCAAGGCTTGCATTATTTAGCTTTTAGAGGTTCTTGAAGGGACAGTTTAGAAAGAGGACTGAAATAGGTTGGTAGCAATTAAGAACTATCCTCTTGAGGCTATTATACTACCCAGTTTTCTACACCACTGACTTAGTAATCCACTGAGTCCAGAACTAGAATTTGCCTCATTTTATTACTTTTTTACTGTGTTATATCTCCAAATATGCCTCAGTTCAAAAACTTCATCTTCTACTTCTTAACATCTCAACATCTCAAAATTACATAGCCCAACACAAGATTCTTGATAGGCCTTCAATAAATACTGAGGTCAGAGTGAGTTATCAGGTTACAGACTGCTAATCCTCATGATAAATGCCCAAAGTTAAATGTATGAGCTTCTGATGTTGCTCAACCATGATGGTGTTTTTCCTAAGGTATAAAGATTATACTTCTTGCTTCCTGGCAAGAGTAAAGTTCACATGAAAAAGATGAAGAGATTTTGGCCAAATTCGAGGTCAGTACACACTAACAGCACTACATGGATGCCAAGAAAACTAAGTGGAAGATTAAGCAGCATAAAAATATATCACACTTGGGCGCCTGGGTGGCTCAGTGGGTTAAAAGCCTCTGCTTTCGGCTCAGGTCATGATCTCAGCGTCCTGGGATCGAGGCCCGCATCGGGCTCTCTGCTCGGCAGGGAGCCTGCTTCCTCCTCTCCCTGTCTCTCTGCCTGCCTCTCTGCCTACTTGTGATCTCTCTCTCTGTGTCAAATAAATAAATAAAATCTTTAAAAAATATATATATATCACACAAAAAGAGGAGATGATTACCCTAAACACAGCAGAATTGGAATTCAGCTCTGGGTACCACTAATGGTGGATAAAGAAAGACTTCAAGGAGAAGGATATGCAGGATTCTGACTGGCAGAGATGGAACAGGAATGATGTGCATTCTAGGCCAAGGTGAACAAAGTCAAACAGCCAGGCAGGTGCAGGGAACAGGGTGGAGTGGACAAGGAATCTAGTTTGGCTAGTGATACAGTACAAAGCATTGCTGTGACAACTCTTCAGATTCGACAGGAGGACACTACGGGGCTTTAACTGCTAGGCTATGCAAAGTTTCCTCAACAAGGTAACATGAGTTGAGACATTCTTTGGGAAGATTAGTTTGTTTTGTTTTTTTTTTTAAGACTTAGGAACTTTTTTTCTCAGAAGATCATTTTCCTTATTTAGTCTAACAGAGTATTTTGGATAATAATCCAACTCAATAAATTCTCCACTGGGAGGCCTAAGGGACTGAAACTAACAGGATGAAGCTTAATAGGAATGAGGATAAAGTTCAGAAACTTCAGCTGTCCATGTTTAAGATGACTGCTTCCTGCCAAGAGTAAAGTTCATATGAAAAAGATGAAGAGATTTTGGCCAAATTCGAGGTCAGTACACGCTAACAGCACTACATGGATGCCAAGAAAACTAAGTGGAAGATTAAGCAGCATAAAAGTATATCACACAGAAAGAGGAGATGATTACCCTAAACACAGCAGAATTGGAATTCAGCTCTGGGTACCACTAATGGTGGATGTTGACAGTCAGGACTGATTTCAGAGCAGGATGGATAAAGACAGAAGGTCAAGAGGCTACACCACTTGTGAAAATGTTGAAAGCACTAGAGAAATTTAGAAGGTTCCAAGGAAGCATGGTCACTATCATCAAACATTGCAAGAACTGTCTTGGGAAGAACAATCTGTTTAGAATCACAATACAAAAATAGAACCAACAAGAGGATAATATAACCAATGAATCAACTAATAATAAAGACCAACTCTCCATTAGTTACCTGGGAGGAGGGATGTTACAAAAGTAAAGGAAGCAATCAGTATCCAGTGGACACCTACAAGCTAGCCAAAGACAAGATAATGCTTTTAAAAAGAAAACTCACCTTGCTGAGTATGGGAGTATATAAATACTAAAGGAAATATATTGAGAACATAGTCTTCAGGAATTTGGAGATGTCAATGTGAAGGAAGTGGTGAGATGGGGAGAAGGGAGAAGGAGGGTGTGGAATTTGAGCTGGACTTTGACAGATGAATCAGTTTACAATCCGAAGTGGTCAAGTAACTGCCAAAAAGCCAGATCTTCAGTAAACAGATAAAATTGTAAACAGATTACTGAAAATGCTCATTAAGTCCTCTTAGGGCTTAAGAACATACAATAATTCCCTGTAATACATTCCTTCTCAATTTTTTTTTTGCAGTTTATAGGGGGTAATGTGATCCTTTCCCTTCTTTTTTTTTTTTTAAGATTTTATTTATTTATTTGACAGAGAGGGAGAGATTACAAGTAGGCAGAGAGGCAGGCAGAGAGAGCAGAGGAAGCAGGCTCCCCACTGAGCAGGGAGCCCGATGCGGGCCTCGATCCCAGGACCCTGAGATCATGACCTGAGCCGAAGGCAGAGGCTTTAATCCACTGAGCCACCCAGGCGCCCGATCCTTTCTCTTCTTATCTCTCAAAAGTATCCCCTACACACACACACACACACACGCACGCACACACATGCACCAAGTTTTATGTATTACCGTGGAAAAAGAATAGATACCACCTTCTCCTTCAAGAGAATAAGTCAGAAAAGGAAGTAAAAAGTCAGAAAATAGAGAATATGGGGGTCCTATTAATAAGGAGAAACAGCCTTCCTTGATTGTTCAAAGTCCTATAGCAACTTCCACCAAAATCTCAGAGTTTTCCTATTACCTCCAGATGGGAAAACACAAATAACAAATTTTGTCATTCACTCTGCATTGTGTGGGAGAAAATGCCCAGGTCTCAAAGTCAAATATATTTTGGTTCACATTCTTGCCCTGACACTCATCAGCTATATAAAATGTGGGCAAGACTCTTGGCCTCACAGTACCTCATTCCCCTTATCTGTAATCTGTGTATATCCACTCCTGCATGAAGTTTTTAGGAAGATAAAGGAAACAGTATTCATAAAGTGCCTGCACCCATTCTATGGTTCTACTCATCATTACCACCAAAACCTAAAGATTGTTAGTGGCAGGTGTTTTGATAGCTCAGACATTTCTGGGGCTTTGGAAATTAGACTTCTTGAAAAAGCTCAAAATGAGTTTGTCTAATATTGGCTTCTGAATTCTTCTATTTCATAGATAAAAAAGCAGTTTTAAAGGTACTGCAACCTCTTAGTGGTAAGGGATATCCATAGACTTCCCTAATTCAAAAAGAGACTGCACTCTGGGTGTTTTGTTTTGTTAGAAAAAGGAGGGGAAGAGGAGCAGCTGCAGCAGCTGGGGATGGATCAAGTGATAAACCCTGTCATATTTTAACTAAAATACACGAGAAGATTTGTACCTACTGAATAATCCAATGTTGACAAAGAATGAAAAACAATTACAATATAACATACTATTATTTAAAAAGAAATCTTTTCAAGTAGGTGAACTGTCTGTTAGCCTCCATTTTAACTGTACTGCTTCAAAGCATTCTGTCTGGAGTAGTCACATAGCTCCTTTGGATGCCCTACACCAGCATGGAAGGCTCTCCTATACACTCCTGCTATCACAGGCAGCACTGTGTGGGGTTATTACCTCCACATCTCCAGCATTCCTTTTGAAGTTTATGGAGGCATTATTTGGAATAAGCTCTGTAAGCTATGGAACAGGAAGAAACATATCCTTTAGCACCTACTTATTCCAGAAGTTTCAGATAGTTATGTATCACTTTAGTACACAACCAACTGAAATACTGAGCCTTTTTGTCTTTATAAACAAAATAATAAGATGCTTCATGTCCCAAATAATGATTTCTGTTAAGTACCAGGCTGGTTTCTTGGGAAGTCTCTTTAGGGTGATGTGCAGCTGGGTAGGAAATATCCTTTCACTTCAGACCCCAATTTTACTACTATGTATATCCATATGAGAAATTTGGAAAGTTTAAATCTTCATGTTCATTTAATTAAACACATCTAACATATGCAGTATTATGTACGGTAAGCTTCATAGCTAATAGAGACAAACCTGTTTATTCTGCTCACTTACAAATGGAGTTTGCTTGGTACCTGAGCTTTGTAAATCTACCATTTATTCATCACTAAAGTGCCCTAGCAATGAGTGTCCATCTCATCAGCACTGACATTGTCCAAACACTCCTCTCAATATTTTTTGTCCCCTTAAATAATCCACAGCCTTCTGTATCACTAAGAAACAATTCCCTTTTTCTCATCCCCCCCCCCTTCCTTCTGTTTAGATAAGCACTTAGGAGTGATTGTTCTCGCTGCAATCTTCTCTCAGCGAATGGTCTTATCACCAGGTCACACTACACCTTCAGGGGTAGCCGAAAGGCTGTTATACTCTGTCTCCCAAGATGGTGGTGAATTGCTTCCCCATGTCTTTACTATAATACCACTGCACATGTTGACTGAACTGCCTTCACGCTCTCCACTTTTGGAAGATTTCCAGGCAGGGGTCTATGTTTACGTAAGCAAGACTGATTCAAAACACCACCTCTGGGGTTTTAAACAGGCTCTGAAACACATTCCTACACTCCTCTCAACTCAGGTCAGTAGAAGGCCTTCCAGTAAATCTGTTACTTTACTTTGTCATTCTACTTATTACAGAGGGGCACTGATTTCCTTGAAGTTCATCTCATAAGTGCTTTTATTTTTCTAAAATTTCTGCTGGAACCTTGGCTAATAGAGCTTTGATTATTATGTCCATTGTCTTCAGAACTCCTTCTCTATAAAGATTCTGCTTGCTTAAGTAAGCTAAGCTTTGTTCTGTTTTCTGATTTTTTTTTTCCTTCAGCTTTAGGACCATAAAAATTAAGCTCTTTTTTATATTTTCCAATATAAGCCTTATCTTGTTAAACTTGCTTTTGATTAGCACAGTTACTATTCAATTAATCCCTTAGTTTATAGTTTAACAAGTGGCTTATAAAATTCATAAGAGATAGGATGTATACAAAGGGAGCTGGGCAGGGGACAGTTATTACATACAGAACTATGGAGTCTATCAAAACAAAACTACAGAATGTCAAATTTAAGAATGATTTCTAAAAATAATGTAAATCTCTTTTACTTACAAGATTTAAAGTAAAGGAAAGATTCCCTACTTAATAATAATCATCAAAGCATGCTAGTATAAAATTCTTTTCACAAACAAGCACATCAAGCATATCCTAGACGTTATGCTGGAAATGTATCGCCTATCATAGACCTTGGTTTTGCTTACCACACTCTGAAATCTAAAGGTAAAACTACAAAGAAAAAAAAAAAAAGCCTTACCTCTCCCAACTCATACCATACAAGAAAAGCAGTATTTCATCTAAATGGGCTTTCTTAACACACTCTAATCTAAAAAGAAGGCTCAATAGGGCTAAAGGAGACTCTACCTTTGATTACAAAATACATTAGTAAAACAACTTAATGAAGAAACTACAAACACATTGGCAAAAATATAAAGATGATGCTACTTAACTAAAAAGAACCCTGAACACTCTGAAGCAATGATTCTGATTTGAAGGAAATGAAATTCAAATAAACAACAAAAGCACCCGTCCTAATACTTCCCCTTCCTGTGAAAGACAAAGCAAAGGGCAAAAACAAGAAGAAAAAAAGAAAGAAAGACAAGACATATAAGGAGTCCCTGACAAGGGGGTTGTATGGATAACAGTGCTCCAAAAATTAAACATGAAAGGAGGTTAACAGACACTGTGGAAACCTTTCTGGGAAGGGCTGCATTTGTGTTTCTTGAAATAGGCCTTCTGCTTGCTATTAATCAGACTAAAGCTGGCTTTGAGAGTATTCCATAACACAGGTACCAATTTCTTAAGAAGGTACATAAGGGAGGAGAAGGCAGAGGCTGGGAAAAGATGAGAAGAAATGGACAAGGACAGCACACAAAAATCCTAGGCACAGTACTTTCTGTAGGGCAGGTATGCAATGGGCACTCCCTCCCCATCCACATGTCTTCTCTAGAACCAGGGCAAAAACACAGCTGCTTTTACTTGGCGCCTTTTGTCCTAACATGGAAAACCAGAGGAAAGGCTTGGTAGCCTGAGGAAACACATTAATTCCACTAAAAAGTGGAAGGGTTTACTTGAATAATGGAGTCTACCTCAGTAGATGTTTCCAAAATTAGATAATGATCTGGAAAGACTGGATTAGAGCTTTCTTTCTTTATTTATTTTTTAAATTTATTTGGGAGAGAAAACGCACGCAGGGGAGTAGGGGGAGGGGCAGAGGGAGAGGGAGCGAAAATCCCAAGGAGACTCTGCTCTAAGCATGGAGCTCTACACAGGGCTCTGTCTCACAATCCCGAGAATCTGACCTGAGCTGAAACCAAGAGTGAGACGCTCCACTGACTGAGCCATCCAGATACCCCTGGATTAGAGTTTTAAAGGCTCCTACTCAAAAGCAGGGACTGGAATCAAAGACCTCTAAGCCATTCATTTTTATGCATCTATTAATATTCCATTTTAATTAGCCTTCCCAAATTAGTAACAGGGGTCATCTATTCTTCTCATTCTATATTTGGGCTTTAGAAACTTACACCCACCCTATAACAAAAATCCTTGGAAGGTTAAAAAAATCAAGTTTACTATCACTTAACATTATGTACTTATAACCTACTAATAAAACCATAAGTTCCACTTATGCATTCAATTAAAAAATGGATTTAAAAAAAAAAAGCTATAGCAACCATCTACTCTCTTCTTTCCTCTCTTAAATGAAACAGTCTAAGGAAAGAAGCCTGTAGCCCAAGTGATTGATCTAGAAAGTGCTCTCAACCTTACCTTTTAGGAGGTTAAAAGTCTCACGGATGATATTCTTAAGGGAGAAATACAAAACATCTGTGTGACCATGTGTCATGGCCTAGAAGTGGGGAGGCCATCCTCCAGCCCATATCCACCACCCCACGTCCTCTGAGCACTGTCTCCCCTCCGAGACAGGACAGCGCTGGTTGCCTCCAGCCCAGCGGCAAAGAAACAAAGGGCACTGGAGTTTCTTGCAGGAGAAGAACTAATTCCTACTGCACGGGAGCTATTTAAAGAGGTAGTGCCTGTGGGACAGATTTGCCTCCCAGCCTTCCTGTTTGTGTCCCAGCTCCAATTTTCACCCATTTCCTAAGGAAGACTGCAAAGTGTAATCAGCCTCGAGACGGCTGAGATTTATGAAAACCCATGCAGTACACGAGGGCAAGTTTGAGAGAGTCTTCCCCTTTCCTTCTTTTCCCTGCTAAACAGACAAAAGGCTTTATTAAAAGTATTTTCAAAGTCAAAAGCAAACACTGTATCTATCATGATTTGGTAAGTATTTCTACTGAAAGAATTTTAAGCTGAAATGCAGGAACAAAAGAGTTTGAGATAATTAATCCAACATGTACCAAGTAGTAATGCAGAGCAAAAAAACATGCACCTAATGGTCAGAAGGCAAGAGCTTGATTCAAAAAACCTTTGGGATTTGTTAGCTTTAAGTAAAAAAATTCACCCAATCTCTCTGGGCCTCACATAAGAAATTCACCCCATCTCTCTGAGCCTCATTTTCTTTGTCTGAATAAATGGGAATAATAACATGTACTTTACATGTCTATTGTGAGAACTGCATAAGATAACTGTAATAGACCCTGTATTTTGCCTTATGTAAAAGTCAGATCATGCTCTCACTGCATACTGGCATCCGATTTCCCAGCTGCTGTTACATAGTATCAGTTATTAGTAGCTGGATACAAAGAGCTAATACATCCCCTCTCATATCTCCAAAATTATATTATATATGCATTTGTTCACTTGCCTGTTCTCTGACTTCCCCACTGGTAATGAATACTTAACAATTCCTAGGATCAAGAATAGCACTTAGCATTTATTTAATATATAATAAGTACTTGTTAAATAAATGAAGAAATAAACGCATAATTTCAGAAAAATCAAGCAAAATGCTCTACACACTGTAAACCTGTAACAAACACTTATTGAATTAATGAATGAACCACAACTTTTTTCCTATAGAAGAACATTCCAGGAAAAATGAAATATTAATAGAATTTTAAGACAAGTTGGCGCTCTTAAGAACATTTGACATAAATATGACTATATGTTTCATTAGATCACCCTGCTCAAATACATTAAGACAGTTAAGGTACAGGTTTCTTACAACATGGATATGAGGTACAATAATCAGTGTGAATTAATTCAGTGAAAAGGAATTTACCTTAGTTTAGAATTTACCTAAATTCCTCAGGCCTCTTTCTGTTAAAAATGGGAACTCTTTTCCTCTGCTGTCTTCAAGTTCTAGTGTGGTGGCAGTGGGATTTGATAAGGACTGACTGACTTTTTTTTTTTTTTTTTTTTTTAAGAGCATTACCCAGTAAGAAGGATAAAAACCTCTGGTCCCTTGTGTTTCTTATGATCCAACTACTAATATTTAATATGACATAACAACATGCTGGGAGACAAGAGAGTCTCAGGGATCTGAAACAACAGATTTAGTTTTGAGCCCTTCACATCATTGCCTCAATCCAGTTCAGGCCAGCTCAAGCCACTAGAGACTAAAAATCATTTCTTTGATGGCTGCTCATTAATTTATCATGTGTAAAGAAAAAAGTGACTTTAGCAGATACTTGTCCATTTTACTAAATAACCAAGAGAGGAAAGATCCTGCATCTTAAAAGATCATGTGAAACCTAATTCCCTCTTCTAAGAATTTCTCTTGCTTTGCTTGAGAAATAGGACCTTCCATGTCTCTCCTCCTTTCCTCTTTGCCCTCTCTCTTGGCTCCCACTTTATAGATAGAATAAGAGCTAACTAGAGATCTTTTAAGAAGTGTTAAAAATGGAAAATAAAGGTTTAAAGCTTCTCACTCTGAATGAAGTCATTTTGGTTCTGCAATGTGAAGAAGCATTTCATAATCACTGAGCCTGAAAGTTGTATCACTTTTGGCTAACAAGAAAGAATCTCTGAAGAACAGAGAGTGGTGGTCATATAAAACAAAATTTCCTGCCTTTAATGAGTATCTTTACTGTTTTTCTGAGCTCCAAGTTTCAGACATGGTGACATACTGTTTGCCACAAACCTACTCCTTCTCTCTGACGCAGCTTCCCCAGTGCTAGAGGCATTTTTAACTGAGTAATTACAGATACTAAAGTACTTTTGAAATAGATTTTTTGATAGCTTCCAGCAGCAAGGCTTTCTCACCTTACGTGTAGCCTCTGCCCTGACAAACACCAGTCCACAGGGAGCTTGTAAGTTCAACTACGAGGTTATCAGATGTGGCTTAAATGCCTCCTGGAACATGTACATTTGACCCTGGGGGAGGGGAATGAATTGTTGAAACTGCCATCCAACAGTTATCTGATGTAAGAAGAACCCTTGGAAGCACCCACCTGGAAGTTCTGCCATCCTCCCCTGGGGATGCTGATGTACCACTAGCTACTTCCTGGAGATCAGCTTTATTGCCCCGGTTACTGAAAGACTTAATCAAGATATCACTGTGTATTTATTTGGTTAGCAAACAAAAAGAAGATAACTTGAAGTTACTGATTAGAGGGTTCTCTTATGCTATTTCTATTATTATATAGTCTCAAGTATATATCTTATTTTAATAAACATTTATCTAATGCCGCAAAAAACATAAAAATCAACCTTTAAGGGAAGATAATTTATAGGCATGACTAAAAGGAGCAAATACTATAGAACACATTATTTCAAAATCTGCCATTACTAGGTATGTACACTGTACAACAGAATAATAGTGAACGTTTCCTTTTTGCCATCTGTTGTTTTACAAGACAGCTGATTTCCTGTGAGCTGACTCTAGCGACTATGATTAATGAGAAATAAAATAAAGTAAAAACAAAGTTACATTGAAAGATCAATCTTGTTGATAAGGAAGTACTTTGATAGCAAGTTAGTTCTAAGAGGTTAGGACTTTTTCTTTTCCAAAATGAGAGAGAACGATGACATATGGGTCCCTCCTTTTCTCCCTCTCAACTTGCTGTGGTCAGGGGCTCTGAAGACGTAACGTGTAAGTACAAGGTTCCTATTCTCAATCAAGTCATGAACTGGTAAGACATGTATAGAAGTAACTATAGTACAAGGTACTGTGTACTAAAAGGGAAAGTATAGCTTAATATCAAGACTGTAGGGCATGAAGTAAGAAGGACATAGACCTAACTGGCTTTGCCACTTGCACCATGCGTGACCTTGGGCAGTTAATACTTCTATGCTTTGTTTTATTCATGATAATATAGAGGTCATATTAGTGCCTGCCTCCTAGGACAATGGTGAAAAATGAACAAATTTTGAGTAAAAATCCTTAACAGAGTACCTGGCTTTTGAAGTCCTCAATAAATAACACTGATCCAAAAGGAAAAAAATTAAGAGAAATACTTAAATTGCCATGGATATCCAATGGAGAAAGACGATTCCACCCATAAATAAGAGATACAGAATTTTCTAGCCAAAAAACTCCTCTCTTGGGATAGTTTGAATGTACAGGTTATTCTTGACTTCTAATTGGGGAAAGAGTACAGGAAAGAAGAGGAGCCACTGTCACCTCTTATCTTCCAGTTCCCATACCCCCTTCTTTCTGAAATGTCCAACCATGGTCCAATGTCCAATCTCAGCCTGTGCCAATCCAGGGCATAGTAAATGACCTTGGAGTCTTTTCTCTCCCTCCCAAAAATTGCTTCTTGTTCAACAATGGAGTTATTCTCAAAGGCTACCGTAATATGTAAAAGAAAACATCCAGAATATTCATAAAAACTAAAATTTCTGTTTCTGGTCACGATGGATTAACTGGGAATGGAGTAGCCTTCCTGCCATTCAATTGGAAAATTGGATAAAATATGTGAAAAACTACTTGTAAATATTAGAAGAAAGTAAAGATGTGATCCCCGAGAGAAGGGGAACAACTGAAGTGAATCCTACAGTTATCCCAGCTTTCATCCCAGATGCACATTCTGGCCTGGAAGTGTACTGAGAGGAAACTCAAGAATACTGGGGTGTCATTGAGTTAAGGGGACACAGAACTGAGTTCACAGAGGCTAAGGGAGATAAAATTTTCTAGGACAAGTACCAAAGAGGAAGAAGTTATGCAGGCTCAAGAATCCATATAAGGGTCTCCTTGAGTTTGTTGCTAAATGGAAGTCACATATAAACAGGGTCAACTTCATAATGCTAGACAAAGACAAATGAGGATCTTTAAGTTAAATGACTCACAGATATTGCAAAGAGTTAGGAGACACCTGAGGTTTTAATAGCCAGACTAGAAAGTTTGTGTTGAGCACCTGGGGCTTCAGGTCCCAACTCCAGAAGTGTCTTTAGTAGCAAGATAACTTTAAAGTATCAGTTTAGGGTGCCTGGGTGGCTCAGTGGGTTAAAGCCTCTGCCTTCAGCTCAGGTCATGATCTCAGGGTCCTGGGATGGAGGCCGCCTCGGGCTCTCTGCTCAGCAGGGAGCCTGCTTCCTCCTCTCTCTCTGCCTGCCTCTCTGCCTACTTGTGATCTCTCTCTCGCTCTGTCAAATAAATAAATTTTTAAAAAAGAAAAAATAAATAAAGTATCAGTTTAGTACTATGGCTAAGTCCACCCTATAGTAAAGGTTACTGTAGACCTGCCCAAACAAACCTTTTAAGAGAAAGACAACAAACTTTACACTTATTAAAAACAAACAAATCACAAATCTAGCATTCAATTAAAAAGAAATACTATACATGCAAAGAAGCAGGAAAATGAGATACAGAAACAGATTCAAAACGACATAGTTGAAGAATCAGCATACAAGGACAATTATAAATATGCTCAACATACCTAAGGATTTAAAAGAAATGTATGAGGAAACAAACAGAAAATTTAAAAATGAGACTATAGAAATGAAAAATGATCTGAAATGAAAATATACTAGATGGGATTATCAGGACATTAACTGCAGAAAGACTAGTAACTTTGAAGACAATATAGGAAATAGTCACACACACAGAGGGAAAAAAGGCTGCAAAAAATGAACAGCCTCAGTGATTTGTGGGATGACAACATACTGGAGTCCTAGGATAGGGGTCAAAGGATAAAAATGATTTAGAGAAATAATGGCTGAAATTTTTCCAAATTCAATGAAAACTACAAACTAGAAATCCAAAAACCTCAATAAGCCCAACAAAGATAATATGAAGAAAACCACAGCCAGGCAAATATTATGACACAATTGCTAAAATCCAGAGATAAAGGGAAACATCAAAAGCAACGGAGTGGAAAAATCAGACATAATGTATACAGAAGAACAGTAAGAATGTTTGCAAACTTCTCATTAAAACAACACAAGCAAACAGTAGTTGAATGACATCTTTAAAGTATTGAAAGAAAAATGAAAGGTCATCCTAAAATTCTATATCCAGTGAAAAATCCTTCAAAAATGAAGACTAAATAAATACTATCTTAGACAAACAAAAGTACAAAGAATTCATGGCCAGCAGATCTGCACTACAAGAAATGTTAGAGCAAGTTTGTCAAGAAAGAAAACAATACCAGATGGAAACTTGGACCTGCACAAAAGAATTAAAAGCGTGGACATTTGTAAATTTGTGAGTACAGGTAAAACTAAAGTATGTCCTTGTTTTTTTATTTCTTTAAAATAAAATTGTTTAAAACCAAAAATAGTAACAGTATATCATTTTAAGGTTTTTGATGTGTGTACTAACATTGATGACAACAATATCACAAAGAACAGGAAAGAGAAAATGAAAGAATAAAGTCATAAGGTTCTTACATTACACATGAAGTGATATACTACTATTCGAAGGTGAAAAGTGACAAGCTTAAGTGGCTTACTGTAAACTCTAGAGTGACCAACTAAAAATAATGGATAACTAGCTATAAGACAAGACTGGAGATAAATGGAATAATAAAAAATATACTTAAGTAATCTAAAAGAAGGCCAGGAAAGAGGTGAACAGATGGGATAAACGGAAAACATTTAGCAAGATAGTATATTAAACCCAACTACACAGGCTGCTTATAAGAAACACACCAATTAGGGGCACCTGGGTAGCTCAGTCGCTTGAGCCTCTGACTCTTGATTTTAGCTCAGGTCATGATCTCAGGGTCCTGGGTCCAGGGTTGATTGCCATGCTCAGCAGGAAGTCTGCTTCTCTCATTCCGACCCTCCCCCTGCTCGTGCAAGCGCTCTCTGTCTCTCTCTTTAATAAGTAAATAAATAAATCAAAAAAAAAAAAAGGAAGAAGAAAGAAAAAGAAACACACTAGTTATAAAGACACAGAATAAAAGGATGGACTGTTTATCATGCAAATATTAATCATAAGAAAGCTTGGATGGACAGTCCCCAGTATCATGTTGCGCTCTTTGTCCTTGGTCATATCTCTTGTTCTAAAGTTGTGGCTGCCATAGAGTTGTGTTATTCAGACCTCCTTTCCAAAAAGTAGTACACTTAGCCCATGACTTTAGCTGCCATGCTTGTAGGTGTTCTCCCCAGGATGCTGCCAGTCCATGACAGAGTGCAACATGATACTAGTGCTGGGTTGTCTTTGCCCAGTGCCTGGTCTTCTACTAGCCAGTATCTGCTGGGGACCGCCCATCAGCCTGGGTGAGACTCTTGCACCTGCACTGCAACCTGAGACCCTTCCAACCCAAATCTTCTTTCTCCTCCTCTCCTTTCACTGGTGTCAGATAACATTCATACCTGAAGGTCTTTCCCTGTCCAGTCCTGTTCTCTCTTACCTTTGTCTTGCACAAGTGTTTCCCCAAATAAATCTCCTGAACCTTTGATTTAGTCTTGACACCTGCCTCCCCTAGGACACAAACTGCCACAGAAATCTGTTTGTCTGAATTAATATGTCCATCCAAGCTTTCTTATGATTAATGTTAGGACCTAACAACCTAACCCTAAATGTGTGTGCACTAAATCATAAGACTTCAAAATATTTAATGTCAAAACTCTAAGAACTGAAAGGAAAACAGACAAATCACATTTATAGCTAGAGATGTCAATACTTCTCTCTCAGTAACAGATAGAACAAGTAGACATAAAATCAGGGAAAATACAGAAAAGTTAAACAACAGAATCAACCAAATTAACTCAATGGATATTTCTAGAATACTCCCACCCAAAAGAGCAGAATACATATTCTTTTCAAACTTCATAGTGCATGTTACCAAGATAAATCATATGCTTGGCCATAAAACAAATGCCAATATATCTTCAAGGACTTAACTCATAAAGTATGTTCCTTGACCATAATGGATTTATTTAGAAATTGGTAAAAGAGATCTAGAAAATGCCCAAATATTGGGAATTAAAAATATATGTTTAAGTAACCCAGAGATCAAAGAAGAAACCCTAAGGGAAATACTTGTAATTGAATAATAGGAAAACTACAACATCACCACACAAAACTATACAAATCAGTATTTGTGGGATGTTGCTAAGGCAATCCTTAGAGGGACTATTGTAGCATAAACTGCTTATATTAAAAAAGAAGTCAATAATCCATGATCTAAGCTTCCATCTTAGGAACATAGTAAAAGAAGAAAAAAATGAGGCCCAAATAAAGCAAAGTAAAGAAACAATTAAGAATGTACATTAATGAAAGATTAATCAGGTAAAAAATAGAGAAAATAAGTTTTTTAAAACCTGGGTTTTGGAAAAGATGAATAAAACTAATCAATTTTTAGCAATCTGATCAAGAAAAAAGGAAATATTAATTACTAGTATTGTGAAGGAAAAAGAGGATGGTCCCTAAAATCCTACAGATAGCAAATGAATAATAATGGAATATTATAAACAACCATATGCCAAGAAAACCAATGGTTTACAAGAAAATGACAAATTCCCTGAGAGATATAAACTACTAAAACTGACAGCAAAAGAAATGGAATCTACCACATTTATTAAAGAAAATGAATTCATAATTTAGAACTTGCCACAAACAGAACTCCAGGTCTAGATGGCCTCACAGTATTCTAACATTTAAAATTAAAAAATATCAAACCTGCACAGAAAATGAGAGGCACAGGGAACCCCTCCCAATTTGTTGTAAGAAATCAGAATTATCCTGATATGAAATCCATACAAGACATTAGAAAAACTAAAACCAGGAGACCAACATTGTTCATAAACATAAACACAGAAATCCTCCATAAAATAAGATAAATCAAATCTAATACTAGCTGATGACATCTTGTATCTGACTGCTAAAGTCTATAGCAATATTACTGTTGAGTCATATTTTTTTTTATGTTACTATAAGTCCTCTGTTGGAGATATAAGACTTACATGTGCACTGATCATTTTATTTAAACTCAGTAATACAGGTCCTCCTGGTTAAATATATTGTTATACTGGCTAAGATAAGGCAGTAAAATGGCTGGTACACAGCAAGTGCCTACAATTTCTTTTTTTTTTTTTTAAGATTTTATCTATTTATTTGACAGAGAGAGAGATCACAAGTAGGCAAAGAGGCAGGCAGAGGGAGAGGGGGAAGCAGGCTCCCTGCTGAGCAGAGAGCCTGATGCGGGCCTCAATCCCAGGACCCTGGGATCATGACCTGAGGCGAAGACAGAGGCTTAACCCACTGAGCCACCCAGGCACCCATACCTACAATTTCTAATGCTACCATTTTTTTAGCACCTAGGTCCAGCTATAACATGCAGTCAGTCAAATCATCGTTTGCAGACTTGAACTGATTAGGCATAGAGAGCCTATTAAAGTGAATTCTTTAATTAGCCCTGTTGATACTACAGGAAAACCGATGACATAGAATGCAGAGAGACCTTACAAGGAGTTATGATTGATTTGAATTCCAAGGCAAGCTTGAAAACAGGATCTAAGGGTCTGAGCTTGTGCACTGGGCTAGCATACAATTCATATCCAGTCGGTTAGAGGACAGACCGCAACCTCAGAAGGCAGAGTCTATAAGCTCCTGAAGATGGACAGGCTATTGCAATAATGTCAGGGCCAGCTTAGTCCCAGCCAAGGTTCTCCTGATTATAGAAGGGAGGAGACATCTTCCTGTGAACTCGCAGCACTCAAGCTTCTCTTAAGACATTGTTTATTGTCTTGAGCTATTCCTGTGGTGATTAAACAATCTGATGGCAAAGATTAACAGTACTTTATCATATCTGAATATACAGCGGAAGTCTTACTGTTACTCTCAATTTTCCCTTAGCACAGTTGTAAACGTCACTACTGCGCTGAGTCAAATTCACTTTATGACTAATAATAATATTAGCTTTACTTGTTTTCCTTTTCAGCTGATAGAACAATGGGTGATTATATAGTAGATTATATAGTAGACTCTTCTTCAGGTGTATTCTGGAGATCTACCTGAATACCCAAATTTGTCCGTATAAAAATGCTTTTCACAGGCAGATGGCTATCTTACAATTTACACCTACTGTCCTCATATCACAAACTGACTGCCTTCTCAAGATTTATTCAATTTTTCTTTTTCAGTTAATGAAAAATTTACTGAAATGATCAAGCATCACTGTTCACCAAAAAAAAATTCGTAGTGGGTGGCTCAGTTGGTTAAGGATCTCCCCTCACTTCAGATCATGATCCCAGGGTCCTGAGATAGTGCCCTGCAGTAAATAAACAGTCTTAAAAAAAAAAAAAGAATTACAGTGGGAACCTCATGTCTATGTGGATTCCCCACATGCATGAAATTAAATTAAATTTTCTCCTGTTTAAATTTTGTAATGGGCTTATTTTACATCATGCCTATATAAACCAAGACAGAATTTGACTTTTTAAGAGTAGCTTTATTTTCTCTTTACCTTATCCTCCATACTCTCAGTCAGGAAAGCTTCTGCATACTCAAAAAGCAAAGGAAAATATAAAGCCATTTGGAGATTCAGATCCTGACCAACAGTTAGCATCACACTTAACTAAGTGACTCCCCATTAACCACTCCTTAATACACACACACACCATGCAGTGTGAATGATGGGGTCCCTGCAAAATGAAAAAAATACCTCATTTCACAGAACTTTTAACAAATAGTAAAACAAAATAGATTAAGTCCATAAATGCTCATTCATAGAATTTTAAGAAGAAAAATACTTTATGTGTGGAACATAAGGAATAGCATGGAGGACATTAGGAGAAGGAAGGGAAAAATGAAAGGGGGGGAAAATCAGAAGGTGAGAGGAACCATGAGAGATTATGGACTCCAGTAAAAAACTGAGGGTTTTAGAGGGTAGGGGGATGGGTTATTCTGGTGATCGGTATTAAGGAGGGGACGTATTTCATGCAGCACGGGTGTTATATGCAAACAAAGAATCATGGAACACTACATTAAAAACTAACGATGTACTGTATGGTGACTAACATGACATAATAAAAATAAATAAATAACATTTAACAAAAGAGAAAAGAAAAATACTGAGAGACTAATGGTATTGATCCTGTTGAACATCAAGGTAAAACCAATCACCATTCCAACTCTTTTTTATACATCACTATTTGTCTTTATGCAAATGAGAAATCTTCCTTTAGTGGCAACAATCCAGACTAGTAGTTCAACAATGGATTTCATCTTTGTAGGTAATCGCCATATCACAGAGGTTTTCATCTTATAATCAGGGTACTTGTCTTATCCAGTGAGACCGTAGGACCCATAAACACAGAACATGAGCCTTTTATTTATAAAGTGTCTTTCTTCAGAAACACCCAATTATTTGATATCTGTATTTCCTTGCTCTATTTCTATTAAGTGGAAATAACAGCAGCAGAACTGATTACAAAGGCAATTTTTCAGTGAGCTTTCCACAGTGGGGGCAGGGATGGCAGGGAGGCAGAGAGAAAGGCTAAGGAGGAAACTAGGGAGAGTAAACTCATCCCAGGCCTGAATAGAATCTCTGCCAGCAAAAGCATTCTCCATTCTGATTGGTCTAGTATTGACATAGAACAAAGGATTCCTTCATTGATTAAATGTCCTTAAGAATGTACCAGGTACCAGGCTCTGTATTGGAGATAACAGATACAATGTGAAGGAAAGACAGACATTCTTTGCCCTTGTCAAGACTGATCTGAAAGGGAGGCAAATCCTATGGCTACAATTACAAAATGGTGATAAATGTCACAAGTGAATGCTTCTTTGAGGAAAAACTTCTTGAGCTGCGATTGGACAGATGAGTAGTATTCAACTTGGTGCACAGGGTGATGAGGTTGACGTCCAGAAGAACATTACAGACAGGACAAATGGGGCAAGAGGGAGTGTGGGGTATCTGAGCAGCTTGAAGAAATAGAAGGAGCACTGGTGCCTAGAAAGGTGGATGTGGCCTAGAGACACTGACCTCCTGGCTATGGAAAGGATTTCAGTTCAGTCCTTATCCTTAAGCAGTGGGAAGCTATTAAAGATAATTTTAAGCAGAACGTTATTACTGCTTCCATAAGAAGCAGTAGTGTACTGCTTTTGTTTTTACAAAGTACACTAAGAGGAAGCATGGAAATCTTAATGAAAATAATTTCCATGAGTCTTCCAATATAGTGTATGTATAACTCAGTCCCTTTTAACCTACAGTAAAAAATGACTTCACTTGATGCCAAACAGAAGGCTTAATCACAATTTTCATTCATCAAACAAGTATTTGAGTACTTCACTATATGCCAGGCATGATTCTCAGACCTGATTCTTGACATTCATCGGAGAACAAGACCTTCACCCTCACAGAGCTTAATTCTAGTAATACAGAAAAAAATAATACAGACAAGAAATAAGTAAATTATATAGTAGTTAAGAAGATAGTAATGTCATGGAAATGAGAAATAGGATTTAGGAGGATAGAAGGAGGAAGCAAGAGAGAGAGGTAGCAAGTTTGGTATTAAACAAGGCTTAATTAATTAAACAAGGCCTCAATTAGAAGATGAAATTTGTACAATTTGGTTGCTCATCAAACGTTGACTGAAGTAAAAGAATAATTCTAGGGCCATTTCTAGACACACTTCAAGTTTAATGTCTGAGACAAAGAGATCAAAGGAAATATTAGTTACTGCTCAAAACTTACTGCTTCTGTATTTTCTGTCTTGTAATGGTTCTTCTATTAGCAATAACATTTTGAATATTGGCTCATGATTTTACTGCACTTTCCATATGGCAGTGATTTATTTATGAGCAAAAGAAAACCAATATCACCAGTATTATAACTTTAGCTTTTTCAGCTGGTAAATGCTGACAGATTTTTACCTTCAATTCAGCCCTTATGTCAGCAAAGGTAAAAAATCCAAAAGATACTTCACAATAACAGATACAGCCAGAGAGGAAATGAAAGGTGAATGTATGTTACTAAAGTGATAGTACTCGCATAATCAATACAAAATTATTATTAGCTAATACCCTTAATTACAAGAAAGCATTAAAGTAAGTTTTAATACATGTCAAGATTGCAACTCATCTCTTTTTTTGGAATAAAAAAAGTCAGGAAGTGAAACGATAGCTTCCTTGACAACACAAATGGTCCCAAAATGATTCCTGGGAACAAAAGAAGCAAAATGACTGTCAAAGGAAACGTGCTCTGAATCCGGGACAGCAAGTAGTTCTTGTTTACAGTAAGCTGTGAACAGCCAGCTTTGACTATTAGCAGTTATGTGCCAACGATTATTAACTCAACTACATACTGAGGGCATTAAGTCACAGGACGATCGTTGCTTTTATGCTGTACTTCCACTAAAGCTTGATTTTATTGCCCATTTTCCACAGCTCTCAGGTAGACTTCAGTTGTAAACAACAGCCTTTAGTAATTCTTCTACAGGAAACAAATGATGCAGCCTATGAGTAAGGCCTTTATTATTTATATTTTATAATAAATTATAATATCATTACACATTCAACAAGGAAAGATTAACATATTCGAGCACCATTCTCCATTTATAAGTCAAATGAGTTATTTGCCTTACCTAATAGATCATGTCTTTAATTTTGATCATTAGTGGCCATTAACAAATGAAATCATTTTTATTTTTCCCAAGTGTTTATGTTTCTTCTATTAGAAAGCCAAACCGTAAACTTTCAGAGGGAGACATGTATATCAATATGCCATGCTAGACTTAAAATAATGATGGTAATGGTAAAATATTTTAGATGTTTACTAGGTACTGATTGTTGTTGTAAGTGCTTCCCAGACACTAACTAATTTCATCCTTGGTACCACCCTATGAGATTGTACTATTACTAGTATCATTTGACAGAAGAGGAAACGGAGGCACAGAGAAGTTAAGTAATTTGCCCAGAACTGTACAGTGAGGCTTCTGACTCTGCATGGGGCACAGAAAGGTTAAGTAATTGGCCCAAGATTGCACAGCTTCCGATGTTATATGAGGCATAGAGCAGTTAAGCAGTTTGCCCAGGATTACACAGCTAGGCTTCTGACAATGTTTGGAGTAAAGAATTAGACAGCTAGCCTCTGACATGTACAAACAGATTAGTAATCCCTCAGTGTCTCAGTTACTACCTCTGCTTTCACATTGTAGGAATTTACATTTTTATAAGTCATCTAGTTCTGGGAATGATTTTTTTTCTTTTTGGTCTCTATAGGTATAATATGCTGAATCAGGAAAAATATAGCACGAGGAAACAATAATACATTCTGTGAGGTTTTCAGCCAGCAGGTCAACTTGCTGGGATGAAAAGCTTTTCAGTAATACAGTAACTCACTCCCAAGGCTACAAGCATGTTTGCAAAGAGCATAGTAACAGTAACGTTTGCAAAGAGCATGGTAACAGCATGGGAAGGTGGAATACTAAAAGGTAAGCAGGGTAGAGCTCTGCCTGGCACAGATGCCTGGCTTCTACTGCCTGGAGGAAAAATAGATCAATTCGGCTCTAAAAGCAAAACTTAACTAACCTCCATATCTTGGAATGAGAAAAAGATGCTACATCTATTTACAGAACCTATCCTTTAAATCCACTCGTAAGACAAGAAAAATCATACTTGGTCAAGTATTCTCTTTGAACAGAAGACCTGCAAGGAATATGTAATCACTAGGTCATGTTACACAACTTATGGAAAGGGAAGGGGAAAAAACAAATATTGATTGTGTTTCCAGGGCTGGGCTAAACACCATGTTATATGGTTCCCATTTTATCTAATTAAATCTTGACAATGTACCTAAAAGGTACATTTAGAGTGTTTTGTGTTATTCTCCCTGTTTGTAAGGATTAGAAGAACTGAGAATAAAAGAAGCTATGTAAATTGCCTGAGTAAATCTGAGAGGAGGTCAGAATTCCACCTCAGCTCTGTCAGATTCTGAAGTGCCACACCCCACACTACCCCGCACGGCTGTCCCACCTCAGAGGAGCATCTTGGTAAGAGAAGGTCTACTTCTTTCGGAAGACTAGATTTTATCATGGTCAAGGGCTGAACTCTGGAGTGAGACTCCCTGGCTTTGAAACCTAGTTCTGCTGATGACTGACCCACCAGGTAAACTTGGGCAAGTCACTTGACCTGGGTGTGCCTCAGTATCCCCAACCATAGGTAACAGTACCTATATTGTAGTAACTGCTTTGAATGTTAAAGGAGTTTAATACACATGAGCATTAGGGTTATGCCTGGCACATAAATGCACAATACATGTTCTTATTTATGTTATTAAGGAAACTCTGCTATAACATGAAATACTGGAAAGCAAGTAATACGTGTGCAGTATTACAAACCTACTGTATCCCCCACTGCTTTATATAATCCCTGATATAAAACAGATGTTCAATACAGTCTGATAAACAAATTAATATCTAGACCAAAGGATTATAAATCAAAGTTCTTAAAATGGTTTATTACACCTAATGTTATCTGACCTGTCATTACCTAATATCATCTCCTGTTCCATGCTGCCTTGTTACCTCCACTCCAGTAACACTGGCCTTCTTTTCATTTCTTGGGAAAAAAAGACACCCTAGGGCCTTTGCACTTGATGTTCCCTCCAGCAGATTAGGCCTTCTTCAGATCTAAATTCAAATTCTTTTTCTTAGTAAATCTCTCTCCCTCCCACCCCCATTTTAAATTCCAACAACCCTTCATCCAGGTCTCTGCTACCCTTTATACCTTTTTGTCCCTCCTTTATTTCTCCCCATTGCACTCATTTGCCATAATACACCACATACTAAAAAGTAACTTACTTATTTTGATTTATTTATTATCTATCCCTAGAATGTAAGCTTCATAAGAGCAGAAATTATTGTCTGTTGTGTTTTGTATACTACTGTAGAGAGTATACAGTACTCTCAGTACTGAGGGTCTGACAATACATATTTGTTGGGTGGTGAATGAATATAAGCCATCAATTTACTAAAGTCATTATTTCAACTTTATGTGAGTCTGAATATAGAAATACATAATGATGCATGCTAGGAAAATAACAAAAGGACTGATCTTTGGGTAAAGATGGGTATGAGATACTAGTAAAATATAAATGCTCCTTTCAAAGCTATTAACTTTGTATGTAAGTTAAACTGGTATTTCAAATCCTGTATTGCATCTATAATCATGGATAGTAGAGGAAGTTACCTATTTTATGGGAAATGAAAAGATAGTCTTTTTTTTTTTTCCACAAGCACACATGGTAAGTAGATACTGTTAAGCTTTCTCTTTGCCTAAAACAGGCTGACTCTGCATTTCACCTAAGTTAAATGTCTTATTTCTTAATCAGCAGAAGTATGACCCTCCATCATGGCTTTCTAACCCTAAATTTCTAAAGGGAAGAACACAAAATTTTGAGGTACATAAGGGTAAATTGGAGTCAAACTCTGATACCTGTGTTGAGAATATATTCTACCTTGACAAGAACTGAGGGAAAAAGATTGGACTCTTCCCATGGGATTTCCAAATTAAATTGTGTGGAATTATATTTTATCACCCACATCCTAAATTTCTGAAGAAAACTTTCTTTAGTTTTGAAAGAACAAAATAGTCAAAGAAGGGCCAACCAGATGTAGGCATATAGACTGGATATGTAATACTTCTTGATAAATGTCTGCTTTTGTAATTACCTTCCCTGACCCCAACAACCAGAAAACTGCAAGCACCATGGGGAAAGAAGAGGGAGAAGCTATGAGATGCCATACTCACTTGAGCCCCTTCAACCATACTTCTGCCCCTTCACCCTCTCTCCTGAGAGCATTACTGCTGTTTTTCTTCCCCATCTGCAGGCCGGGCACAATTTTTCTGGCAGCTAACTTGCCTCAGCATTGAAGCTGGGAGCATCCCACAAATATTAATAGGCCACACACTGTGCTGGACACTGGCCAATAGATTGGCAGGAGAAAAGCCCAGGCAGAGCTTGTGTTCCTGGAGCTTGGAGACTAGCAGGAAAAAAAAAAAAGGAAACATGTATTTGCAATAATATTGTATGAATGCTACAATAAGGTACATAAGGGTAAATTGGAGTCAAACTCTGATACTTGTGTTGAGAATATATTCTACCTTGACAAGAACTGAGGAAAAGAGATTGGATCATTTGTAGATGAGTGCATGGCTGGCAACTCCTCTTTTCCCAGTTTTCTGATCAGTAAATGTAGGATGATAAACCTCCCTCCCTCTTAAAGTAGTTATAAGAATTAAATGGATGGGGGCACCTGGGTGGCTCAGTCAGTTAAGTATCTGCCTTCTGCTCAGGTCATGATCCCAGCGTCCTGGGATCCAGCCCCACATCGGGCTCCCATCTCCAGGTGGAGCCTACTTTTCTCTCTCTCTCTCTGTTCTTCTCATCTGCTAGCACTCCCTCCTGCTCTCATTCTCTCTCTCAAATAAATAAATAAAATCTTAAAACAAAAACAAAACAATTAAATGGCTGGCACAAGGTAGAGCACTATGAACAGGGTGTGACCCACAGTAGGTGCCCAATGAACCTCTGATATGATATGCCTTATGGAAGGGCAGTCAGTGGGAAAACCCAGGCAGTGTCTGAGATAAAGGGACTTCTAAGCTCAGTCTTCAACTATAGGGAGTGAATTCACTGTAGATATATTACCTTGCTAGGACTGCTGTAATAATGTTCTACAGGCAGGGTGGCTTAGATGGAGAAATTTATTTTCTCACAGTTCCAGAGTCAGCAGGTTTGTTTTTCCCAAAGCCTCTCTCCTTGGCTTGAAGATGGCCATCTTCTCACTATGTATTCAGGTTGTCTTACCTCTGTGCCAGGATGCATCCTAGATTCCTCTTCTTATAAGATCAGTCAGATTGGGTAAGTGTCCACTGTAACAATCCCATTTAAACTCAATCACCTCTTTAAATGCCCTATCTCCAAATTTATTCAAATTCTGAGGTACTGGGTGTTAGGAACTGAACATATGAATTTTGGGGGAACATAATTCAGCGCCTAAGAGTCAGGTATGCAAGGAGAGCACAGAGAAGAGGGTTGTTTCTAACAGAAATACCACTCTTAAATATTATTCTTAGAAATGTTACTACTTCTAATAACATGTGTGAACTGAAAAAATATGGTGTACCATGTTGAAAAGAAACCAAGTGAACATAAAACCTTTTGCAGTATACATTATAAAGGGGGAATAGCAAAAGTTGAAGCTAGAGAGGAAAAGAGCAGCAAATCGGGACATGTAGGGCTTACAAGATAGTTTAAATATTAAGCAGTGGGAGTTTAATCTCAGAAGAATGGGAAACCACTGCGGAATTTCAAGTAGGCTGTATATGTGGCCTGATTGAACTCCATTTTAGAAAAATCATTCTGTCTGCATTATAAAAAGTTTTCTGGAGGCAGAGTGAGCACCTGGGAGTCATCTGAAGTAAAACAAGTGAGAAAGACTGATGGCTTGAACATGCCTTGGGGATGTAAGAACTGATACAATCTGGAAAGTTAATCAATGGACCTTGTGATGGATGGGGGGCTAGGGGAAAAGGAGGATGATTCAATTATTATCAGCAAATGGGTAGATAATGGTAAAGGAAGATGACAAAGTCAAAATAGACATTTTGAACTTGAGAAACTTATGGGGCTGCCAGGACACCATTAGCTATTGATAATACCACCTGTTGCTTATTAATTCCTCACTGTACAACACGTAATGTACCAAGAACTCTATAAACATTAACACCCTTCCACAGAAAAGGAAGCTGAGCCTTAATGAGATACTATAACTTAACCATGGCCCCACATTCCTTCCACAACCACCCCCAGGGACACCACTATCTTGAACTCTGATACCATAAATTAGTTTTGGTTATTTTTGTACAGTGTATGAATAAAAGTGTTGTGTATGCACTCTTTTGTATGTCTACATGCATTTTAAAGTCTGCAATCTAGACGTGATACTCTATGTAGAAAACCCAAAAAACTCCACCCCAAAATTGCTAGAACTCATACAGGAATTCACCAAAGTGGCAGGATATAAAATCAATGGACAGAAATCAGTTGCATTTCTATATACCAATGAGACAGAAAAAAGAGAAATTAAGGAGTCGATCCCATTTACAATTGCACCCCAAATCATAAGATACCTAGAAATAAACCTAACCAAAGAGGCAAAGGATCTGTACTCAGAAAACTATAGAATACTCATGAAAGAAATTGAGGAAGACAAAAAGAAATGGAAAAACGCTCCATGCTCATGGATTGGAAGAACAAATATTGTTAAAGTCTATGCTACCTAGAGCAATCTATACATTCAGTGCAATCCCTATCAAAATACCATCAACTTATTTTCACAGAGCTAGATCAAATAATAATCCTAAAATTTGTATGGAAACAGAAAAGACTCAGAAAAGCCAAAGGAATGTTGAAAAAGAAAACCAATGCTGGTCGCATCACAATTCTGGACTTCAAGTTCTATTAAAGCTGTAATCATCAAGACAGTAAAGTACTGGCACAAAAACAGACACATAGATCAGTAGAATAGAATAGAGAACCCAGAAATGGACCCTCAACTCTATGGTCAACTAATCTTCGACAAAGCAGGAAAGAATATCCTATGGAAAAAAGATGGTCTCTTCAACAAATGCTGTTGAGAAAATTGGACAGTACATGAAGAATGAAACTGGACCACTTCCTTACACCATACACAAAAATAGACTCAAAATGGACAAAAGACCTAAATGTAAGACAGGAATCCATCAAAATCCTAGAGGAGAACATAGGCAGTAACCTCTGTGACCTCAGCCACAGCAACTTCTTGCTAGACACATCTCCAAAGACAAGGGAAACAAAGGCAACTGGGACTTCATCAAGATAAAAAGCTTTTGCACAGCAAAGGAAACAGTCAACAAAACCAAAAGACAGCCCAGAGAATGGGAGAAGATATTTGCAAATGTCTTATCAGATAAAGGGCTAGTATCCAGAATCTATAAAGAATTTACCAAACTCAACACCCAAAGAACAAATAATCCAGTCGAGAAACGGACAGAAGATATCAACAGACATTTCTCCAAAGAAGACATACAAATGACCAATAGACATATGAAAAAATGTTCCACATCACTTGGCATCAGGGAAATACAAATCAAAACCACAATGAGATACCACCTCACACCAGTCAGAATGGCTAAAATTAACAAGTTAGAAAAAAACAAATATTGGTGAGGACGTGGAGAAAGGGGAACCCTCTTACACTGCTGGTGGGAATGCAAGCTGGTATAGCCACTCTGGAAAATAGTATGGAGATTTCTCAAAAAGCTGAAAATAGAGCTACCCTAAGACCCACCAATCACACTACTGGGTATTTACCCCAAAGATACAAATGTAGTGATCTGAAGGGGCACCTCCAGCCCAATGTTTATAGCAGCAATGTCCACAATAGCCAAACTATGGAAAGAGCCTAGATGTCCACTGACGGATGAATGGATAAAGAAGATGTAGTATATATACACAGTGAACTACTACTCAGCCATCAAAAAAATGAAATCTTGCCATCTGCAATGACATGGATGGAACCAGAGCGTATGATGCTAAGGAAAATAAGTCAGTCAGAGAAAGATAATTATCGTATGATCTCACATGTATGTGGAATTTAAGAAATGAGGCCGAGGATCATAGGGGAAGAGAGGAAAAAATAAAAGAAGACAAAATTAGAAAGGGAGAAAAACCATAAGAGATTCTTTTTTTGTTTGTTTTTATTTATTTTGTTTTGGTTTTTTCTTGTTTTTTTTTTAATATTTTATTTATTTATTTGACAGAGAGAGACACAGCGAGAGAGGGAACACAAGCAGGGGGAGAGGGAGAGAAAAGCAGGCTTCCCGATGAGCAGTGGGCCCGATGTGGGGCTCATTCCCAGGACCCTGGAATCATGACCTAAGCCCAAGGCAGATGCTTAATGTCTGAGCCACCCAGGCACTCCTGTTTTTTTCTTATTTTAATTTTATTTTTTTAATGTTCCAACATTGTTTATGAAGCACACCCAGTGCTCCATGCAATACATGCCCTCCTTGATACCCACCCCCTGGACCATAAGAGATTCTTAATCATAGGAAACAAACTGAGGGTTGCTGGAGGGGAGGGAGTGGAGGGATTGGGTAAATGGGCATTAAGGAGGGCACGTGATATAATGAGCACTAGGTATTATATAAGACCGAGGAATCACTGACTTCTACATCTGAATCCAATAACACATTATATGTTGATTGAATTTAAATTAAAAAAATTTAAAGAAAAAAAAATAAAGTCTGCAATCTAACTTGAGAAAAATAAAGGTTGTTATAGACATAAACATAAGTATAATCTCATGAACTCATTTTCCTATATTCTAAGGACCCCCAAAATGGGTATATAATACCTACCCATTTGAATTGCCAGGTAAAATCAGCAATGTGAAATGAATCCAAGGAAGAACGAGCCCCATTTCAGTGTTGTATCCTCTTGAAGGCATTCAGTCACTAACCCAGAGTAACTGTAACAAATCCCTTCATATAAATTAAAGATTAGAATGTAAAGCAAAAAGTAATGGGGAGAGCAGTTTTAAAGGGAAAGTTCGATTGCAATACCTTAAAGTAAATGGAGGTAAGTCTTGGACAATCATAAATCTGAAATTAACTCTAATAATTGCTTTATTAAAGTAATCCCTTTATCTAATTAGGAATCTTTCACACTGCTAAAGAATGCACAGTAACCAAGTGTTTTGAATGTGTTTTTTAAAACAGTAGGAATGTCAGTAAAATATAAACTTTTTTACTAGTTTTTGAAATTCTAAAATAATTTTCCAAAATATTTTATATTAAAATTTATATTAAAATATATTTTCTAAAAATTTCTAAAATAATTCCATAGAAATTGTGTATTTAACTTTCAGTATTTTACTGTATGTTTGTTATACTATATAATTTTACTATGTGCTTGCTGAATTGTGAGTTTGTTTCTGACCTGGACCTATGAATTTCTTGGTGGGGTGGAGATTACAGTCTTTATTTTTAGGATAAGATCTTCTGATAGTTTTTCTTATGAATTTTACTATTTTTGCTTTCAATCACAGTATAAAAATCAAAAAATTTTACTTGGAGGATGAAAACAATCACATTTGCAAATTTACTGTTATCCAACATTTAAAGTTGCCCAACATATATAAAGAGGGAAAAACTCACATATGCATTATAGTTCTCCAAAGCATTTTCTTTGATCGAACTTACATGGGCATGCATAATTACTATATGACTCCATTTCAGAGAATATTCACATCATTTTTTCGCATTGTGAATTCTTTCTGTGAACTCCTCATGCAAGTCTTTGGATCACAACTTCCTCTGAAACCCCTAACATTCCTGATTATATTTTGATGTCTCCCTCCTAGAAAAGAGCCAACAATTAGCACAGCCTTCTTGGTTGATCCAAACAAGGCTCTGATTACAATCTTAATTAATCTCCTTTGAAAAAAGAGTCAGCCACCTGTGACCAAAATTTTGACTGTGGGACATTCTGCCTTTAAAATCAGTGGGTAGCAGCAACTTCTGCATGAAATTTAGTCAGGTTATTATTTAGCAACTCTGTGCTTGAATGTGAAATCCTAGTCTCTCTGTATCATCTTTAATTTCTTTTCAAGGTCAGATAACTAAGAATCTGTGAACATGTTCAAATATTAGCTATTTTTTACTTTTTCATTTTTGCTCTTATAATTTCCATATTTATTTCCTGTCATAGATGAGTTATAGATTTTAGTTCCTTTACTCAATTAAGGCTGATGTTTCATAAACATCTCTGGCTTATTTAAAATTCTTAAATTTCTTGCAGAGCTCAAGCTCTAAATATACAAATACATACACACACACACACATATATATATATACACATATATACATTTTTTTTTAGATAGAATATTTTTTTTTTTAAAGATTTTATTTATTCATTTGACACAGAGAGAGAGATTACAAGTAGGCAGAGAGGCAGGCAGAGAGAGAGGAGAGAGGAGGAAGCAGGCTCCCTGGTGAGCAGAGAGCCCGATGTGGGCCTCGATCCCAGGACCCTGGGATCATGACCTGAGCCGAAGGCAGTGGCTTTAACCCACTGAGCCCCCAGGCGCCCACATATATACATTTTTAATATTATATATAAATATATTTACATTTCCTAAATGAAGACAGTCATTGCAACTTTATACATAGTACAGAAAAGGTATAAAATGATAAAGACTACCCAAAGTGGGGCTTTTATTGCTCACTAACAGGATGTTCTAAATGAGAACTAGAATATCCTTATTTCTAAGCTTTCCTTTTTGAAAAATCTAATTTTTTCCAAACTTGCCAACCAAGTCTTTAATAAAACCTTCTTAAACTTAAGTAGTTGCATCTAAAAGGATTAAAGTAAGAACTAAATTCACATCTGCCAGGATATCTGAATTTACCTCCTTTAAAATTATATATAAGGCATCAGTGGTGAAATTAAGATTAGAAGAAAAGAGAATAAGTATACTGAAAAGAAAAGGCCCACTCCATGCTTATTAAGTATCACATTTTAATTGATCTTTAATGAGCATTTTACTCAAACTTACATTATAGTATCACATGTGAAATGAGTATGATTTTAAAAAACCCATTTAATAAAGAAACAATTTTCCTATTATTTTAGAATGAATCTAAAGCAGTCTTATGCCCTTACCTGACTCTTACCGACAAATAAATCTTTATTTCCTATTTTGCATTTGATCTTCTCTGATTAAAAACCACAACTCTTATTTATCTAAGATATTAAGTGGACAGGTACAGAATGAAAAAAAAAGTCACAAATACCATAAAATTTCATTTTCAGGTCTATTTTCTTACAAATCTTTAACTAGACCAACCGACTAAGAGAAAAACTGGATAATTTATATTTTCCCTTCTTTCCCTTTTTGCTTTCTGGAGTAATATTTAAAAGCAAGCAAAAAACAGACTCTAGAACCATCCCTATGCCCTATACCAAAGGAGAACAGCGCAATCGTACTTATGATATATGGATTTTAAGCGCCCCCCCATTCCCATTTCTCATCTGATACAATTACATATGTTTGCCACAGGAATTTCTTACTTTGAATCTTCTAAACAATATTCCTAGCACACCTACAATGCAGTGACATATGTAAAAAGAAGAGTTCCTCAAGCTTCAGCTTGTTTCCCATCTCCTCCTCCCCAAAACTTGGGAAACAACTATTTAACACAGCACAAAGAAAGGACTAAACAGCACTTGGGGAAAGGGACTCCAAGTCAAAAATTCCTAGCTCAGGCATTGAACTACTGAGGCCTAGTCTGGGGGAAAGACCCTCAAAGCCTCCTGATATGAAAGGTAATCCAAGGGGCAGAGCTCATCAATTTTCTTCTAGGGCAGTGCAGTGTAAGAGCTTGAGATCTAGTTCTGCTTGTGTTGGATGAACAACTCTGTGTTCAATGCTTTTCTCTACTGAACTCTGGAAAGACCTTTACCACCAGTTTTTAACAAATCTACTAAAATTGCTAAAATACACTGGCAATTCAATCTGTCCCTGTGTCTCTGAAGTTACAGGTCCCATTAACTTTGGAATGATAGAAAGGAGACATAATGCAAAAGAAAGAGATAACAAAATTGGGAAAATTATTTATACTCTTGCCATTGCTTATTTTTTAATTCAATGGGATGAATAGGTAGAACATCAACCACTGCTTAAATGTTTCTTTACTAAATCGATCTGAATTTTCTTCCCCCAAGTAACATCACGATAGCTGTAAATCCAAGCTGTGTATTAATCATCAATATGTCTCTATAATTTCTAACTCAAATACACTCTTCCCGGTATGTAATGCTGGCCAGGTTTCTGCCCTCATTATGTCTGCCTCTGACTCTTTCTAGAGACATTTTACTTCTTTAGGTTTTACTCCCTTTGTTTCCTCCTCTCTCAGTCCTGGTCTGTGCCCCATCTTTCCACATATATCTCCACAGAATATATAACAGGGCTTCCTCCTGTTTTCCAAACTTTACCTTGTTACAGAATGGCTCATTTCCACTAATCAGTTTCAAGCTTCTAAAAAATACTGCTATTTTCCATTTCTGATAACTATTAAACAAGCCATCTTCTCTGTAAAGGGTCAGAAAGGGTATTTTAATGCTAGGTATTTCTGTAAGAATTATTTTCTTTACTCATCTTAGGTTTTTAACACATTTGTGACAAAACGATGGACCTAGAGAATATTACGGATGCTAAGCAAAATAAATCAGAGGAAAACAAATACCAAATGATTTCACTTCTATGTGGAATCTAAACAAACAAAAAACAAACAGAAACAGACTCACAGAATAATCTAGTGTTTGCCAGAGGGGAAAGGGATGGGGGGGGAATGAATGAAATAGGTGATGGGGATTAAGAGGTATAAGGTTCCAGTTATAAAATAAATAAGACACAGGAATTTAATATACAGCATCAGGAATATAGTCAACAATACTGTAACAACTTTGTACAGTGACAGATGGTAACCTAGGCTTATCATGGTGAACACTTCTTACGAATATAAATATCGAATCACCAGCTTGTACACCTGAAACCAATATATATTGTTTATCAATTATTTTTCAATTAAAAAAATGAAAAAGAGGAAGTAAAAGTTCAAGTTACAATGGGATATTTCCACTGTGCTAGAAAAGAAACCAAAGAGAAACAAAAAAAAAATAGGTTAAAAAGCTCTTTTTAGTAACATCTCTTTAAACAAAAGGAATAATTTTAACTGCCCCTAGTAAACTTCAGTGTCACACAGTCAAGGCCAAAATGTCCCAAATAAGATGAGGAGAATAAGAAGATGACCCTGTGACTGTGATGTCATTGTATGGAATTCAGGCATTGGGCCTGTGTCCCCAGAAGGTATTACAAATATATAAATAAATATATATATATATATATATATATATATATATATAAAAACAGAATCTTAAAAAATATATATATTTATATATATTTACATTCACATTTATATTTATAATTGTGAAGTTAACTATATCACAGTATAATTTGTACATCATAAAATTCACCCATTTTGAATGTACAACTCAATGTTTTTAGTAAATTTTAAAAGTGTACAACCATAACTATAATCTAATTTTAGAACATTTTCATCAAATTATTTAGACAATCATAATGGTTACTCTTCTTTTGATTTGAGAAAGCTGAATTTCTTAGAAGTCTGGTGTCTAGTTCAGTGGGATATTTCTGTAGTTAACCACAAATATATGCTTGGTCAGATTACTATGAATCCTGAATAAATAGTAAAAAATGGTGTTTTCTTTCATTTATTACATTTTGATTTTTTTTTTTTAAGATTCTGTTTATTTATTTGACACAGAGAGAGAGAAAACAGGGGAGCGGCAGAGGGAGAGGGAGAAGCAGGCCCTGGGGTCATGACCTGAGCTCTAGGCAGCTGCTCAACAGACTGAGCCACCCAGGAGCCCCAATTTTGATTTTTCTAAGAGGGTAGCCTAGCAGGGAAAAATATACTGTAATGTTACTAATGTATTTTAAGTATGGTTGTGTAAGAATAATTTCAATTCTTCACTTGCAAATGAACACTTTTTAATCCTTTTTTTTTTAAGGGTGGGGCAAGAAGAGAAAGGGAGGAAGGGCAGGAAATGATGATTCAAAGGACTGCAAAACATGAATGGTGCTTCACGAAGGGAGAAGGAGGAGGAGGAGGAGGAGAAGCTGTTAATTCTTTTACAGACCTTATTATCTGGCAGTTGATGTTCTCAGGTCTTGACTTATAGTGGTATTTTTAACCTTCACATTAACCCTATGAAATATATGCTATAATTACCCTTAGTGAGGAAACTGAGCCACTGCAAGGCTAGATAGATACCTTGCCCAGGGTCCCACAGTCAGTAGAAAGCCAGGATTCCAATCCAGGCAGTCTGGCTCCTGCCATCCACTGATTCGCTTCTTTCAACCCTAACAGAGTTGATTATTTCAATACTGGTGAGGGTAAAAGTGAAATTAGCAGTGACTTATGGCCAAAATGCTCCAATTCTTTTGTGACCAATGTATGAACCACAATACTTGAGACATATAAACTTAACTGATATT
This sequence comes from Ailurus styani, assembly GCA_002007465.1. NCBI lineage: Eukaryota > Metazoa > Chordata > Mammalia > Carnivora > Ailuridae > Ailurus > Ailurus styani. Next base: position 126,671 of record LNAC01000695.1, on the reverse strand, counting down.
TTTGGTGTATATTGATAATACAAAGAAGTTGTTCAAATGCTGTCCAGGGAAAGTATGGGAAACATTTTATACTATTTGGACTCAGGCTTAGGGTGACCATATGTACTAGTTTGCTCACAAAATCCCAGTGTAAACCTGTTGTCCAGGCTTGATAGTATAACATCTCCTTTTGCTTTCAAAAGTGTCCCATTTGGACAGTAAAATAAATAATAATCTTAGTCATGCATAACCAATGTAAGTGGCACAAATCAAACTGCATAAAATTCAGATCCAATCTCTTTATTATATTATTTTTCAAGTCATTCTTTATAGCAACTTCAGAAGCCACTAGTCTATGCCAACAACAACCAATGGTTGTCCAGCATTTACTCTATTTTCATGTACATTTTTTTCTTGTTGCATGGTCCCATCCCCAAGCTTTCTATTTAGCAAGAATCTTACTCTTAGTTTTTCCTACCTATAAAATTCACTAGGACTACTGATTAACTTCTAAAAGGCAAAACTAATATAAAACAAACACCTTCCTTCCCCATCTGAACATATATATAAAAGAACTTTCTATGAACCTAAAGCTACATGAAGTTATCTCTGTAAATGCTAGTTTATACCATATATGCTCATAAAAGGAAGAGTTCTATTAACCTGTTATTTCTTTTAAGATTTTATTTATTCATTTGAGAGAAAGAGAGAGAGAGAGAGAGAGAGAGAATGAGAGAGAAAGCATGAGAGGGGAGAGGTCAGAGGGAGAAGTAGACTCCCCGCTGAGCAGGGACTCGATCCTAGGACTCCAGGATCATGACCTGAGCAGAAGGGAGTTGCTTAACCAACTGAGCCACCCAGATGCCCTATTAGCCTTTTCCTAACATTTTATAGGACCTGGTACATTCCTACATGAATTTTCAAAGTTGTATTTATTTGAGAGAGAGGGAGAGCGAGAGAGCATGAGCAGGGGGAGGGGCAAAGGGAGAGGGAGAAGCAAAGACTCCCCGCTGAGCAGGGAGTCTGATGCAGAGCTCAATCTAGGACCTCGAGATCATGACCTGAGCCAAAGGCAGATGCTTAACTAACTGAGCCACCCAGGCACACCCCAACCATGAATTTTATTTTATTTTATTTTATTTTTAAAGATTTTATTTATTCATTTGACACAGAGAGAGAGATTACAAGTAGGCAGAGAGGCAGGCAGAGAGAGAGGAGAGAGGAGGAAGCAGACTCCCTGCTGAGCAGAGAGCCCGATGTGGGCCTCGATCCCAGGACCCTGGGATCATGACCTGAGCCGAAGGCAGCGGCTTTAACCCACTGAGCCACCCAGGCGCCCCCAACCATGAATTTTAAATGGTCTTTTAGGGGTGCCTGAGTGGCTCAGTCGGTTGGGCATCTGACTCTTGATCTCAGCACAGGTTTTGATCTCAGGGTCCTGAGTTCAAGCCCTGCACTGAGTTCCACACTGGGTATGGAGCCTACTTTTTTAAAACAATTAATTAGTTAATGAAATAAATAAGTGGTCTTTTAGTCTTCTTAGATTCAATATCTTCACAAAAGCTGATAAGATGTCGGCTTTAATAACTCTGATTCTTTCACTTTCTTATCCTAAAATCTGTTGTTTTTACCATTGTGAGCCCAAAGGTACCTCTTTCCATTTCTCTGCCTCTTCCTTCAAACACTTCATTTCCTTCTAGTCTTTTTCCCAAATCACTGCCTCTCTTCCAATACTTTCTAATCTATAATAACCACCCTAAAGACATTTCTATCCTTAAGGATTCCACTGATACTTTTTGGAAAACAAGCCATTATTCAATCTCACTCTCACCTTATGCTTCCTATAATGCTTCTGACTCAGCAGTTGCTGAGTAGTAGGCCCACTAGTAGGCCCACACTTTCTCCATATTGCTTTACTATTTTTCTGAAAAATTACCTACTTCTGGTCCCCTTACACAAACTCCCTCATTTCCTTCCCCTTGGATCAGATTCATCTATCCACTCAGAGGTATAGCCTTTTGGCCTCCAGGCTTCATTTACCCTATTGCTTACGAAGATCCTTAGGAAACCAATCTGCAGAAGGAAGGAAATTCCTGCCCTTGCTCTGAAGCCCTAGATTCCATTACTTTACTTTTATCTCAGTCCACAGAGTTACAGATGGTGGAGGGTATAGCCATCACTAGTTCTGGAAAGTTACTCCATGCCAGTGTGAATTAGTATGAGGGAAACAACTGCCCACTCTATCTGACTTAGAGAATTGAAAGTTCTGACAATGTTTTCTCTTGGCCACCACAGACTTTTCAGATCTTGGTATTTAAGATTACCGTGACTGTGATACACAACACAGAACTGGATTCATCTTTAATTTCCCTATAATATAACTTCTACCACGATTCAGCTCCACCAAATGGTCTCAGTTATCCAAAGACAGGTTTAATCTTACTATGATAATGACATATCATTGAAGGGTCCTTATCTATAAAAGCTGTTTGGATGTGTGGTACCTTTTTGGAAAAAATGGCAATAAGGTCTAAAGATCACATTTAATAGAAAGAAGTGGAGTTCATTAAAAATGTAAGAAAAGTAATTACAGTTTCAGAGTCACATGGCCAAAGATAAATTATATATCTCATTCTATAATAATGTGTTAAACAGTCATTTCTTCCTAATTATGTTACCTTGTTCCTTCATGAAAATGGTCTCATTTAAGGTAAGTAGACATCAAGAACAAAGATGAAATCATTGCAAACAGAGAATTAATTGTGTCATGTATTTTAGAGCCATTGATGTGATACTTAAAATAAGCACAAGTTTGCTGATTTACACCACATCTATCCAAATCTTAATCACGAAAAGGGAGCATGGTTATTTGTGTCATCCTTACACAATTAGATTGCCATAAGATTTCAGCAACCTCTTTTTTTTTTATTAACATATAATATATTATTTGTCTCAGGGGTACAGTCTGTGATTCATCAGTCTACACAATTCACAGCACTCCCCATAGCACATACCCTCCCCAGTGTCCACCCCCCGGCCACCCCATCTCTCCCTCCCCCTCCTCCCTCCCCTCCAGCAACCCTCAGTTTGTTTCCTGAGATTAAGAGCCTCTTATCAACCTGTTTCATGACAGCACTAAGACAAAAATCAGTATGCTTGACTGAAATGTTTCAAGATGAAACTCAGCAACAGAGTGAGAAAGATGCAGTAGCCACAGCTCTGAGAAGACCATCAGAACGTAAAAACAGCAACAAAAATAAGATGTCTCAATTCATTCATTTCCATTCCTCCAACTATCACCTTTTCATTTAATTTTACAGTATCTCATTTATTAAGAATCATTTTTAAAAGTCAATTTCAAATCAAACCTCTTACTATGTGAGGTTTTACAGATTATGTTCTTCCAACTGGGTCTGCAGTTGTAGAATAAGCTGAAACTTTACTGTATGAGTAAATCATAAGATTACATTATTCCCATGAATCACATATACAGGCAGGGGACAGAGAAAAACATATATACAGTTGATCTCAATTTTGTGTCACTGAAAAATTTTGTGTCACTTGTTCTTATTGTCACTTTACATTAGATAACACAGAAATACCTAACAAAAAGGCTGCTTTGAAGGAATTTACTTTTAATTAGACAGGAATAGTCATTCTCATGTAAATTAATTTTCTACCCTAAGCTTTTACAATTTTAATATTGTACTGAAAATAAGCAGAAATATTTAACAGTCCCTTTCGAAAACTCATTGCTTCAAAGAGAAAAAAAAAAAAGTACAAAATAAGCTCACTGGTACTATTGCCCACTGGGCACATCCTTATTTCTCTGTCTCCTCTCAAATTATAGCCTAGACTCAGAATCACTTAATGAAGTGACATTTCTGTAAGACACAAAAGCTACTGATTTATAAGGAAAGGTCTGAGGCTCTATTTATAACTCATCTTTACTCTCATGTATAGTATTTATAGCAACAGAAAAAAAACGTCGTCAGTCAGTGGGTTGAAGACAAAAGCAAGTGGAGTGATGAAAAGCACATAAAGAGAATAAAAATAAATCTGTAACTTGGTGCGACATTACTGACTACCATTTCTTAGGAGCCTAACCTCTGAATTCCTGAACTGCGACTAGAGATGATAAAGAAGTGTTGAGAGGAACAAGCGACTTCATTGTTACCTGTCTGTGCTCTTCAGCTGAGAGCAGGCAAAGCCTGCATGTCACCACACAGCAATCCCAAGCTAAGAACCGACCTCACACCCAGTGAGAAGCTTCCAGAGCCCATTTCATAGCAGTCTTTTCTGCTTAGACATGGTCCTCTTTGTGCTGCGGCTGACGTGGATTTAGCAATCGGTTTTGCTGAGCCTGGAACCTTTGTTACACTGCATAGGCCTGTGTTAATGGAAGACAAAAATGGTCTTGGATGTAGACAAAAAAAAAAAAAAGAATTTGAAAGTGTAAGCTAGAGGAAGAGGATCAAGAGAAAGCTTAGAAGGAAATCTGAAAGTTAAGCACCAGTCCTTTACTGACATATAATGCCAGTGATACAATCAGAATAGGTAGGAAGGTCTGTCCTGCTCCTTGGTTTGACTTTGGGTCTGACAACCCAATAATTTAGGATAATGCTCATAATCTTTTGAAACAGTTCCAGAAACAGTGGTTGTTGAACTCAATAGGGGAAAGAATTCCATTTGGCCCCACTCATGTTTTCCCTCCAAGAGTAGTAATGAGGATTAATAAAAAGCATGGCTGAGTAGAGACCTTATTAGTCTAGCAAGGGCATTAGCCAATTTGTAAAGAGAGCTAAAATTAAAATTTTAATATGATTTAATGTCAATTAAAAGCTTACAGTAAAGAATGACCACCCTGAAAATTAATCTATCTAATAGCTAAAATATAATCAAATTGGTCTGTTCTAAAAAAGAAGCCCTCTTTCCTTTCTAATTAAATACTATTTTATGAAGTTGGATTTGCCAGATGCCTGGAATTTTTTTTAAGTTTTGGAGACATGTCTTCAAAATGGAAGGGATTTTGCTATTTCTTATAATCGGAAAACTGACTTCTTGTCTTAGCACTTGACAATTAACTTCATAACCTCAGAGAATTTCAAGGACAGAAAATCAAACTAAAACCAGGAAAGAAAATTAAACAGCAAAAAGTATGATTTACACAATTACAGAGAGACAGAACTCTAGTATTTTGTAATCATCTACAATGCTGCTGCTCTTATTAGATCTGGCAGTGCCATCTAGGGTGGACCACTCCCACAGAGAACCAGAGGATACTCCAGACACCCCCATAGAGTATGTGTGTATCTATAACATGCTCTGAAATCATCCCAAGCTACTGAGCCCTAAATTAGATGCTGCATTTTAACAGGAGACAAATTATCTCCAAGAAGAGGCACTGCCTCACAATGAGGTCACGGAAATTTTAGTTTTATAGTGTGAAAAACAAAAGCATTTCCTTTCTCATTCACGATTCAAAGCCTGGGGTTGTTGTGTTTTTGTTTTTTTGTTTTTTGTGCTTTTTTTTTTTTTTTAACAAAGATAAAATCTGACAAAGTGAAAATATAAGCAACTAAGCATGTGGATCCCGACCTTGATTATCATTTCCCCGTGTTTCTTCAGGGTTTCATTTTCTATTTATTTTATAAGAAACTGTCTTCTGTGATCAATTCTAACCAGAGTCAATTATTTTGTTCCTCAATTTTGGAGAAGAAAATTCATACATTGCCCTCTTCCCTTCATTCCATAAACACTTAAAAGCCATGTTGCTGGGTACTGAGATCATAGGGACATTAATGACTCCAGCTCTTAGGGAGATTGAAGGCCAGCACAGGGGCAAGGAGCAGCTACAGAGCAATATCATAATTATTTCAGGAATAATAAATCAAGGGTTGCAGTGGGCCTAGGGAGCACAAAGGAGATAAACGGGCCCCAGACGGAAGAGAAAAGTTAAAGGTACTAGGGCAGGCTTTCTAGACAGTGTAACCTGTGATCAAGGAGGGTAAGTCTTCAATGGATAAAGAAGAATGGGGAGAGGGCTCTTCAGGCAAGGGAAGCAGGGTATGTAAAAAGGGGACAGAGTGTTGTGGTTAAGCACAGGCTCTGTTATGTATATTTTACCACAATTTTCAAGAAAAAAAGCAGCAGCAGCAGATATTTTGGAGTGAGGCCACTACACTTGGCTTGGGCAAATTACTTACCCTCTGTGTCATTTCCCAATCTGTAATGAGAAGCAAAATAATACCTACATCCTAGGAGTAAGATCCTTGTGGCTTTAATACACATAAAAGTACTTGGACCCATGCCAGCTTTAAAGGAACTACTAAATAAACATTAGCATTTATTATTGTGTATACAGACCCAGAGATGAGAGAGGGCAGGGCACTTTCAAGGGCATGATGAGTTTAAGTTGCCATCTCCAACCAGAAAAGTCCAGTAGACAGAAGAAGGAACCCAGAAAAGAGAACTGGGCTGAAGTTTATCAGAAAGGCATTTTTGAAAAAACACTGTTTTTTGTTTTCTTTTTTATCTATATGAGATGATGGATGTTAACTAAACTTGTTGTGACAATTACTTCACAATATATGTAAGTCAAATCATCATGCTGCACACCTTAAAACTTATATAGTGCGGTATGTCAATTATGTCTCAATAAAACTGGAAAATAAGCATTATTTTAAAAAATAAAAATGACATTTTGAAGATATCACTTTTTCTTCCCTGAGGTCATCACTGAACTTTAAATGTGCACAGAGGGTATATCTTTGAAGCTATGTAGACTTCAACTGCTACTTAAGAATAACCTGACAGTACAAAATAATTACGTCTTCCAGCATAAAAATACTCCTTTTCAAAGGGCGGGCTGAGGGCGCCTGGGTGGCTCAGTGGGTTAAAGCCTCTGCTTTCGGCCCAGGTCATGATCTCAGGGTCCTGGGATCGAGGCCCGCGTCGGGCTCTCTGCTCCGCAGGGAGCCTGCTTCCCCCTCTCTCTCTCTGCCTGCCTCTCTGCCTCCTTGTGATCTCTCTCCCGCTGTGAAATAAATAAATAAAATCTTTAAAAAAAACAAAAAAAACAAAAAAAAAAATCAAAGGGCGGGCTGATCCCACTACTCTGAATATGCCTTCTATTCTGAAAATCTAAGGACTGCACTCCTAAATCTATGGATGCCAAGCATTCCCACAAAAACCCATGTTTGATTTCGCACACAACATTTGATAGTCTGTGGACAGAGGAAGGTTATGTTATGATGCCACATGGTATGTGGGAAGGAATGACAAGAGGACAATATGAGACAATGTAATGAATCTTTCCCATAAAATAACATTATAGAAATATTAGAATATTGGAGGCTTGAGTTACTTTCCATCTTAGTTTCCTCAATGGAAAAGTAAGGTTAGATGTTTCCTAAGGACCCTTGGGACCTCAAATGTCCTATAAGCTACCTGATGAACAAGATGTATAGAATCAAGGCTGCATACAAAACTCTGAGTAAGGAGGAATATCTGTCCAGTCCAGAAATCTGTCAGATAATGCTACCAAGGAATGCCTGTAGGAGAGGGCAGTTATCTCAAATTTTCCAGGAAAGACTCACTAATAATTTACTACTCAGATTTCAGCTAACCTTTCTTTAATCTCTATTTTCAGTGTAATGCAGCCTCCTGAACAGATAATATGCAAACAGATCAGATCAGTTGTTTGCTCTGATTGACTTTTAGCTCAAACATTATTGCCTCAAGTTGTTATGATTATATTGGCTAAAAATGCACTAAAAGCTTTATCCTTAATCTCAGAAATGCTTCATTTGCATAAACAAACATTTCTCACTGTCTTAGCACACAAGACTAGGGACTGGTGGTCTCCTGCAGATCACATACCTGCACAGGGATCTGAGAAAAGCCCTAGCAAACTCCCAATAAGGAAAAGGGTCTTGGACTGTGGGTATGAGGGCCAAAAGCGTTATTCTGTCTTCCTATTAGACAACAATTAGTGTAATTTCCTCATGTGTGAAATACTGAGAGGCTTCCACTTCCTCTACACTTTCTTTGAGAAGTGACTAAAACTCAGCACCTTCTTGTGCCGTGATCTCATTAATGTTGATGCCAATGCTTTTCACTCCTGAGAACAGAAATATCCTATTCATACAGGTATTACAGTGTAAACCCAGGCACTCAAGGCTCTGCCCAGTCAGCTTTCTCACATTTGCCCAAAATGCCTGAGCCACAGACACTGCTCACCATGCCAGTGCCACCCAGAAGTATCCTGATTATAGGGAGACAGAGAGGAATAGCAGCCTCTCACACAGCAGGCATTCTAGTCAGTCCCTAAGTTGGCTATGTGCTGTTTTTATAGTGAATTTGTCTTCCACTTGGTCAAAGCTAATCTCTGGGTACTAAGCAAACACAGCTCTCTTGGGGTATAAAAATGGTCATGAGAGCTATAAATGTGAAGGTGGGGGAAAAAAAGAAAAATTTAAACACAATTTGACCAACATCTTCTTAACCCATGCTTCATGAATTACATAAAAATGCATGCAAATCTGTACAAAATACATATGTGTGCTTTTCACAGGGACCTAAACCTTTCACTAGATTCTCAAAGAGTTCTTTTCTTTCTTTTTAATATTTTATGTATTTATTTGACAGAGCAAGAGAACACAAGCAGGGGGATCCACAGAGGGATCGGAGAAGCAGGCTCCCCAAAGTGGGGCTCAATCCCAGGACCCTGAGATCATGACCTGAGCTGAAGGCAGACGCTTAACTGACTAAGCTACCCAGGTGCCCCAGATTCTCAAAGAGTTCTAGGACTTGAAAAAGCTAAGAACTACATGATAAAAAATATTCTTTGTAAAAATACAACTCAAGTCCCCAACCTAGAAGTAACGAGAAAACAAAATATATCATTTTTTTCTTTCATTTAAGTATCTTTGAGTAGGGGTGCCTGGCTGGCTCAGTTGGTTATGTCTGCTTTTGACTCAGGTCATGATCCTGGGGTGCTGGCACTGAGCCCCTTGTCCTGTCTGCATATCCCTCTCCCTCTGCATCACCCCTTCATGCTGTCTCATGCTCTCTCTCTCTCTCTCAAATAATCAAATAAATAAGTATCTGTGAGTAATGAAAGTAATTCCAAATTAAAAGACACTATATGCTATACAAGTTCAGTTTATGAAAAGTTACCTCGCTTCAATTGTTCATCAAACAATTTAGACAATACTATTCATAATTTGGCTTTAAGTGAATTCCTCCTAACACCCGGGGGGCGGGGGAAGATAGGCTGGATGGAAAATAGTTCCCCAAATTAGGTACTGATGGATCATTTAATTGAATACTTGCTGAATTTCAGGTCCAATCATGTTTGGGTATGTGAAAAATTCTATTCTAGGGGTAGCATCATTCCAGGAAGGCAGAAAACCTGTCACTGAATCTCTTTATCACTTTCTTAAAACAAAAAGGGGTACATTCCATTGCACCAGCAGCCATGGGCTTAACTGCAGCTGACCAAGTTTGAAATGACCTCCAAAATCTGTTCTTAAAAGAAGTAACATTCTTGACTTCATGGAATTACCAAAATGTCTGTGGGGGTTGGGTTTTCATTACTGTTAAGCTGACTCTTCTCCTTCCACGTGCCCTGCATCCTTCCTGTACACACACACTGCTAAAAATCTTACCATCCACAATACCCAGCTGTGTCATCCAATAGCAAGACAAGTTAACTGGGGGTAAGAGTTGTCTACAGTTCTACTAAATGTGAAGTCTGAAGACTGGGACTTTGGCTAAACCATTAAGATTCTTGCATATGTTTACGATTATTAAGCCAGCTACTTCCAACGTGTAAGCTAGTTTCTATCAGTTATTTGACTGGTGGGGGGAGCTATGACATAAATTCCTTGAGAATTTTAAAAGAATAAAGTTTATGTTTAAGTTTGATTCTTTCAAAATTAATGCTTTACTTCAATAAATTTTATGGTATAAAATTTATACCCATCTATAAAGAGTTGAAGACAGCCTCCCAAAGTGAGGTATTTTTACTTTTTTTTCATTGCTTTGGGTGACAAATTGGTATCTCTTCAACAACTCATTCGTTGAGCCAACCCCAACTCACAAGTAAATCCTGCAAATATGTGTGTAGAATCTACTACTACTTCCCTCACCAATCCTCAATACGTTCAAGTGGAATTACTGGCTCCTTCCTACACCACCTCTTTGCCCCACACCCCCATCCATACACCAATATACCTACATCACATAATATATATCCACATCCCAAACACCATTTCTTCTATGAAGCAAGTCCTGTGTTCTCTCCAGAGGCTGCAAAGCTAAATAAGACATGGGTCCCAACTGCCTTGAGCTCCCTTTTAAGCCCCTCAAGCATGGGAACTCAGTCTTATTTAGCTTTGATCCTTCACAGTGCCTTCAAGAGAAGACATTCAATGAATGTTAGCTTTAAAAGAAATTGAAAAAGAAAGAATAAATCCATGAATGAACTAAATGAAAGAAGATCTAGGGGTCTCTATTTTCTCAGTTAAATTTTTTATTTATTTATCTTATACACTTGTATTGTTAAAACCATTATTTGGATACAGTGTTCAATATACTGATCTTTTTTCCATTAATTAATATATTTGCTATAAGTCTCATTCTTTCTCAACCAACCCTTAATTCAATTTTCAGAATGCTACCACCTAAATTCTTATTTGTTTCTCTTTTATTCCTTTAAAATATGTGAGCTAAGATAGTTTCCCCAAAAGTCAATCCAATAGTTTATTTGAGGTGATGTGACTCATACCCATCATAAACTGTTTAGGGCAAAGAACACTAGTTAAAGACTTGAAAGTTCTGAATTGTCTAGGCTCTTTGTGACCTCGGAAATTTATTATTCTGAGATTCAGTGTCCTCACTGAAAAATGAGAGATCGTAACAGGGGCGACCTCTTGTTCCATTCGACTTTATATATTCTGGAAAACTAATTCTCTGTGTTTTGCTATGATGGGCTTGATACGCAGGCCTCACAAATACACAAAACAAGAAGTTGTGTACACCAGGGGTCTGAGTACTATGGCCCACTGCCACATTCAGCCCACTGTCTGTTTTTATAAACAAAGTTTTATTATAGCACAGTCACATCTATTGATTTATTTACTGCAGCTTGCATGCTAACAACAAAAGGGTTGCAACAAAGACCAAATGGTCAGCAAAACCCAAAATATTGGCCTCCTGTAGAAAAACTTTGCCAGTCTCTGGCCTAAATGATGTGCACTGTACTGTGTGACTTCTTGACTAAAGAACCCTCCTCTGTTCCCTGAATGAGATCTAGAAGTTCACCATTCTTTAAAATTCTACATATGCTTTGAAAAGGTAAAATACCACAAATGTTAAGCAAACTGTCACTTGATTGAATCATCTTATTTCTACCTGGGGGCACTAGAAAGAAAAAGGAAAGCTCCAGCAAGCCAAAGCAAAGTGAGCAGGCACCAAAAATAAATGATACATCCTAATTTTGCCTGGGTCCACCACAGAGAGGAGTCTTTAGATTCTGATACTGTGATGGGTTTTAACCTAAACCTGCTCTCTTGCCTAGTTCCTCTTACATGCAACAACAATACCTGTAGGCCAGCTGGATGACAATCATGTAAAATAATAAAACTACCAAAAATTCTATATACATTATTAGTATATACCGTATATACTAATATACTATATAAACTATATAGTATATATACTAATACACTAATATACAGAGTTCACTTTTGGACTCTGATAGGAAGATGTGTTTGAATCTCAAAAGCCATTATTCTGACCAAAGGAAGGCAGACACAAAATAATATATACTGTAGTATTCCGCTTATACAACTTCCAAGAATAGGCAACAATAGTCTATGATGATAGAAGTCAGAAACTGGCAGCGAAGAGGTAATTGAAGAGGGGGCATGGAGAATTTTGGGGGTGATGAAAACGTTCTATATCTTGTTTTGGATGGTAGTTATGAGGGTCAAAAGTCATCTAACTGAATACTTAACTGTGCATTTTTCTGTATTTGAGTATACCTCATTTTTTTAAGGGGCTATTAACAAATTTTAAAAATTTAGGGGTACCTCTTCAGAAACCTTGGATATTTAGGATCACTATAATTACATAATTTTCTCTCCACAGTAACAGATAGAAGGATAAGGTAGCAAGAGAAAAAGTGGGGGGGGGGGTTATTGATGGAGAGAAAACTCTTGTCCAGCCTCTAAGACCATTTTCTTCACAAATACTTTCTTATAATCAGTCATCAGATATCTCAGTCTGGGACCTTAGTCTTCCAGAAAAAAACTCAAAAGCAGGAAATGAGGAAACAGGTAAAACAGATTTTTTTCCTTTAAAGGGTGTGTTTGTTGGACTATTAAAAACCACAGAAAATATACAGAAACATGAGTACATGCCACTTGGAAGTCTCTACATTATTCAAACTGTATTAAATTCATTCTAATTTTGTACCAATATAAATAGAAATATTAAATCTAGTATATATAATATTAATAAAATTTATCTTACCAAAAAGTAAATTATTAATGAATGCTTTCTTTAAACTTGAACAAAAAAAAATAATAAAGTATAGTGGCATTCTTAAATGATATCCAAAATTCCTATTAATTTATGATCATCTGAAAAATCAGCTTCTCCTTACTAGACAGACTCCATTTTTCAAAGAAATGCTGAAAGACAAACATTTTATTGATATACTGATACCCTGGCTTGGGTAGCTTGGTTGAAATAAACCAAACTCTACTTAGAGTAATTGAGGCCACTAACACTGGACAAGAATCCATGCATTTTTTTTTAAGATTTTATTTATTTATTTGACAGAGAGAGAGAGAGAGATTACAAGTAGGCAGAAAGGCAGACAGAGAGAGAGGAGGAAGCAGGCTCCCCACCGAGCAGGGAGCCCAATGCAGGACTTGATCCCAGGACCCTGAGATCATGACCTGAGCCGAAGGCAGAGGCTTTAACCCACTGAGCCACCCAGGCGCCCAAGAATCCATACTTACTGCACAGTGAAGAGAGAGATCAACTAAACAAACAAAATTAAACGAGATGGGGATATATATTATTATACAATTAGTACAGGTCTAAAGCCAACGTTTTGGTTAAAAATCTAGGATTACCTAATTACCTTCATTTGCAACTTAATAAGAGAGAAAAAATAAAAAGAATTTAAGTGTTTGAAGATTCCCTGGAGGTCAACTCATCAATGGAAACCTGTCGTTATCCAAATGAAGAAGAAAAGATGTGAACCGAGTTTGGCCTGACCCTCATTGGTTCACCCCAAGTGCACATGCAGTGGCCTCTGCTTCCCTGGCTAGTCTCACTTTCAGCCAACCTCAGGGACACCAGCACCTGGCTGCACACGGCTACACCTTTTCCTCCCACCTGCTCTTCTGCCAAAGACACTTCCCGCTCTCATTCCTCCTAAAGACTTGTGCACATTCTCTTTGTTGTTGTTGTTGTTGAAGTTTAGTTGACATACAGTGTTGTATTAGTTCCAGGTGTACAACGCAGTGATTCAACAATTTTATACATTATGAAATGCTCAACGCCCTAAGTGTAGTCACCATTTGACACCAGAAAACATTACAATATTATTGACTACATTTCCTATGCTGGACTTTTTACCCCTGTGACTTACTTATTTTATAACTGGAAGTCTGTGCTCCTTCTTGGAGACTTAATTTAGTTATCAAATCCTCCAGAAGCTTTCCTTAACCCCTCTATCTAATTCTCACCATCCTAACCTTGAGTGGCAGTTACGCCTTCTCTGCTCTCCCAGAGCACCCCAAACATTTTCCTCAATCGTTCTTCTCACCATTCAAATACCGAGTGTCCACACTGGGCCACTGGGCCAATGGTAGGGGTACAGAGGGAGAGGCAGCCTTTCTGCCCTAAAAGAAGTGCCTCTGCACTTCAGAGGCAGCTGACATAACCTGTTAACCAATGGATCTATTCTCATTGAAGTACTGACTATTAACTCTTTGTTGGGTTCATATATTGAACCCAATATATGGCACACAGAGGCTCAACAGATGTTTGTTCAACTTCGCTTTTGTTATAAAAATTGGAGTTTAAATTCTTCATGTTTTAATGAATGAAGTAACCCTTAAGTGAAATTTAATCTTTAAAACAATGAAGGATATATTTACCTTCTATTCATTTTTTCAAAGTTTTATGTGTCAAGGCATACTAGTCACTTAAAATTGTAACCAGTTTTGATTTTTATTCATTATTCTTCATTTCATAGCAGATTAACAAGAGTTTATGTTAGTTTAGTGGATTCAGAGAAAGCGGGTAGTATGTGAGGTCAGAATAGTCTATTCCCTAACAGAATAACAATCCGAGATTTCTAACACTTCTAATATTTTTCTAATTCAAAAAGAGAAAATTCTGAAAGGATCACCATATATTTGAGATTATTACTATTTGGTGAATGAACTGTTCATTTACTCAGTAAGCATATATACAGTACCTAGGACTGTATTAGGCCAGGAACTGAGATGAACAAGACGTGGCCCTGGGCATCAACAAACATAAGTACGTACTACTACTAAGTAGTGGGTTAAGTGCAATACTAGAAGAATGTAAAAGGCACAAGGTAGAAAAGGCACAAATATGGATATGACCAGCTTGGTTTGAGGGGGAGAAAACCAGGGAAGAAGACTTCACAGAAGAAGTGATGCTCATAGTCTCTTCAACAAATGGTGTTGGGAAAACTGGTCAGCCACATGCAGAAAAATGAAACCGGATCATTTCCTTACGCCACACACAAAAATAGACTCAAAATGGATCAAAGACCTCAATGTGAGAAAGGAATCCATCAAAATCCTTGAGGAGAACACAGGCAGCAACCTCTTCGACCTCAACCACAGCAACTTCTTCCTAGGAACATCACCAAAGGCAAGGGAAGCAAGGGCAAAAATGAACTATTGGGACTTCATCAAGATTAAAAGCTTTTGCACAGCAAAGGAAACAGTCAACAAAACCAAAAGACAACTGACAGAATGGGAGAAGATATTTGCAAATGACATATCAGATAAAGGGCTAGTATCCAAAATCTATAAAGAGCTTCTCAAACTCAACACCCATAAAACAAATAACCCAGTCAAGAAATGGGCAGAAGACATGAACAGACATTTCTCCAAAGAAGACATCCAAATGGCCAACAGACACATGAGAAAGTGCTCAACATCACTCGGCATCAGAGAAATACAAATTAAAACCACAGCGAGATACCACCTTACACCAGTCAGAATGGCTAAAATCAACAAGTCAGGAAATGACAGATGTTGGCGAGGTTGCGGAGAAAGGGGAACCCTCCTACACTGTTGGTGGGAATGCAA
>LNAC01000695.1:97630-111166 GCA_002007465.1 Ailurus styani | reverse complement strand
TATATATATACAATGGAATACTATGCAGCTATCAAAAGAAACGAAATCTTGCCGTTTGCAATGACGTGGATGGAACTGGAGGGTATTATGCTGAGCAAAATAAGTCAATCAGAAAAAGACAATTATCATATGATTCCTCTGATATGAGGAACTTGAGAGTCAGGGTGGGGGGTAGTGGGGGGTAGGGAGGGAAAAATAATGAAACAAGATGGGATGGGGAAGGAGACAAACCATAAGAGACTCCTAATCTCACAAAACAAACTGAGGGTTACTGGGGGGTGGGAGGGTAGGGATAGGGTGGATGGGTTATGGACACTGGGGAGGGTTTGTGCTTTGGTGAATGCTGTGAAAGATGTAAGCCAGATGATTCACAGACCTGTACCCCTGGGGCAAAGAATTAAAAAAAAAAAAAAGAGAAGTGATGCTCAGATTTTAGAAGAGTTCCCTGGTAGCTCCTCAGCCCAAGGACAGGTCACATGTCCACATTTCAGCCTCCACCACCTTCACTGAGCAACCATTTGTTAAAACTGTGCTGAATGCCAGGCCCTTTGATGGGGAAAGTAGTTAAGGATTCTGCAATGAAGAAAACAGAGAATGTTCTTGTACTAACAGTGTTTATATACTGCTGTGGGGCTAGGGATAAAGTTTTATCCTGTATGCAAACATGTTTTATCACAGGATTTTAAGTAGGACCAAATGTGTTTAAGTCTTACATTTCAGAAATCTAGGTTTCTTCATAGGAGTAAGAGAGGAAAAAACTAAAACAAGATGAAATCAGAGAGGGAGATAAACCATAAGAAATTCTTAATCACAGGAAACACACTGAGGGTTGCTAGAGGGGACGGGAGTGGGAGGATAGGTACCCAGGTGATGGGCATCAACGAGGGCACGTGATGCAATGAGCACTGGGTATTATATAACACTGATATCACTGAATTCTACCTCTAAAACAAATAATACATGTTGATTAAAGTTTAACTTTAAAAAATTTTTTTTAAAAATTAGGTTTCTTTCTTGACTTTGACTGAATCTTCGGTTTTTTTGGGTTTTTATAAGCTCACCCCCTTCAGTCTGCATTTTTCCTCTCTGCACCTTCCCATAAGCTAAGTTTTTAATAATAGGTTCTATTCGCTGCCTCTATTTCCTCACCTCACACTTACTCGTCAACCTGCAGCAAACTGGCCTTCACTTCTATATCCTCATTTACCCCCACTCTAGCCAAGATCTTCACTGTTATCCACCCTCCAGACCCAGGGGATGATTTTCAGCCTTAACATTATTGGTCATCTAGCTACTCCTGATACGTTGTCTGCTCATTCTACATCTAATGCCCTGGCTTACAGAATGCTCGTAGCCTCTTAGTCTCCCAATGCTCTGCCCTTCCCTATTTGGCATTGCTCCTCATGTTTCTGTCTTTGTTCCACTGCTATTTCTTCAGATACTCTATTCTCGCCTGCCAGATTGCATGCAGTCCTGATTTTAACTCTCCTGAATGTGGAAGTCTCCCATGAATAAATAGCTTGGAACTTTCAGCCTTGATCTCCCTCCCAAACTGCCAATTTGTAGAGCTAACTACCAGTCTGTACATATACACTTAGCTCAAGGTTTTATCTGTTAGACTCATCTCCCCATCTACAGTCTGCTCATCCACCAGAATTCTCAATTTCAATTAATAATATTCCCACACAGAAACCCAAGTAATTTTAATCACCAAATCATACCAACTCTATTGCTTGTTTTCCTCCAAGACTCCATTGCTCCCTTTCCTCTGTATTCTCACAATCCCTTATCATCTTTACTTGAACAATGGCATTTGCCTTCTAAATTATTTCTCTACCCCCAGTCACAGTCCTCCTTAAAACAATCTTTTAAACTCCAGAGAAAGAAGAAGATTGGAGGATCCTGGAACAGAATAAGCAAACAGTTTCAAGATTACAGCTGTAACTTTATGGATTTTAATTCAATTGCTCTGAAACCAGATTAAAACAGTAAGAATGATCTGAATTGGGTATGAACATGTTAGAGATGGAGAGTGGAAGAAACAGAAGAGAGAATAAACCAGGTTAAAATCTGGCTAACTGAAGAGAGTTCCTTCTTAAGACACATAAAAAAGTCCTTCTATGGACGCTAAAGAAAATTGATGCTAATCTTTTTCAACTTCCACGAGAACTATTTTAGAGTTTAGATAAGTCTCATGTTTGTTTAAGATTGGCATAATAGAAATCAGCTTCATTTGGGCTTCTTCTAAGCAGTGACTGACTCATGTTGTTTTAGCTGGTGTTGACTCACTGCCCCACAAAAGATGACACAGCTTTAAATAGGCAGAGGATGGCCTGCTTTTTCCAATTACATGCTTCCAGCAACCAGAGGAGGTGGGGGTCCTCGAGAGTGGAGCTTTCTGCAACTAAGCACAATTTAGACTTTACAAAAACAGTTGCCAAGTCGACCTGGTAATCACTGAGCTTTATAAATGAGGAGGGAGAGAAGTTAAGTTGTGGTATGTTAAAAATCACAGGGGCCAGGCATCCTCTGTTTTTCAAAACAAAATCTGCGGAAACTTACAGTCAGCTCTTTTCCCATTTAATTGCTTACTCTATTGAGGTCAGCAAATGTTTTTCTTTAAGATTCCAACGAAAAGCCGCAACAAGTGTGTTTTTAAGACTCTCCATGTTAACTTTAGTGAGATAACATAGGAAAGGAAGCTAAGGAAATGCCATTCTCATAATTGTTGCCACCTTTTCTATACTTTTATATCCTAATGTCTCCTAGTGAGAGAGCCAGTTTTCTCCCTCTGCCATGATTTCCTTGACGTCAGCCTGACTGCTCCCAGAACACATCAGACCATGTTGTGGGCCTGAGTGGGTGGCCAGGGGTCAGTACAATGAATTCCAAGTCTGGCTCAAAAAGTTGGTTATTCCTTATGAGCCTCTCAGCAAGATACTTCCATACTTTGCTTCCCTGTTCTACCACAGAGATTGTCCCTTGCAGTCCTTACTCATGAGCAGTCTTTCATGATACTTCATTCCTATTTGTAACACACTCTGAACTGCCTAGCTGGTTAAGAATAGCTAGAAGAGACTCCTAAAGACCCAGCAGTTAGCAGTGAAGTCCGGACCACACTGTTTATATATAACTAAAATGACTGTCCAATCTCCATAGTGTCCTAAGAACTGAAGTTTATCAAAATGAATACCTTGCAATATAAACACAAGTGCACAGAGGCTGCAGGCCATTCTGATCCTGACCCCTTCAGATGACTCAAGTCCAGACTACAATGGGCCCTGGATTAATTTTTCACATAGGAATCCTTGCAGCTCAATTCAGGTCACTATTATCCATGGCTCCGAGGTCACTGATGGATCAGGGCTATTAAGACTAGGGGTCTAGATTGCCATAACCTACCTTATAGTATCTAAATTTTTTAGCAAGATTTAGAACAAAACTGATCTTCACAAAAGTATGGTCCAGGACCTGGACTGGTCCCTAGCTTGACACCAAATCAGGATAAGGCAAAAAACAGACTGACTATTGGGAGAGAAATTAGGAAAGCCCCATTAATTCTCATGGAGTGCTGTTTCTCAACTTACATTAAGAATTCTTATGCTGTAGCATTTTTCACAGAACTAAAACAAACAAAAAAATCCTACAACTTTTTTTGAACCGCAAAAGACCCTGAATAGCCAAGTAATCCTGAAAAAGAAAAGCAAGGCTGGAGGCATCCCTTATTTTACAAAACTGTAGTAATCAAAAGAGTATGGTACTATCACAAAAACAGACACGTAGAGCAACAGAAGAGAACAGAAAACCCAGAAATAAACCTTCAATTATATGATCAACTAATCTTTGACAAAGCAGGAATACAATGGGAAAAAGAGAGTCTCTTCCCCAAGTGGTGTTGAGAAAACCAGTCAGCTCCATGCGAAAGAATGAAACTGGACCACATTCTAACACCATACACAAAAATAAACTCAAAATGGATTAAAGACCTAAATGTGAGACAGGAAACCATACAGTTCCTAGAAGAGAGCACAGGCAGTAATTTCTCTGACGTCGGCCACAGCAACATTTCTCTAGATAGGTCTTCTGAGACAAGAGAAATAAAAGCAAAAGTAAACTATTAGGACTACATCAAAATAAAAAGCCTCTACACAGTAAACAATCAACAAAACTAAAAGGCAACCTACCGAATAGAAGATATTTGCAAATGACATATGTGATAAATGGTTAGTATCCAGAATATATAAAGAAGTTATATAACTCAACGTCCAAAACACAAATAATCTAATTAAAAAATGGGCAGAAGACATGAACAGACATTTCTCCAAAGAAGACACCCAGACGGTCAACAGACACATGTAAAGATGCTCAACATCACTCATCATCAGGGAAATGAAAATCAAAACTACAATGAGATATCACCTCACACCTGTCAGAATGACTAAAATAAAAAATATAAGAAACAAGTGTTGGCAAAGATGTGGAGAAAAAGGAAGCCTCTGGTGGGAATGCAAACTGTTGCAGCCACTGTGGAAAACAGTATATGGAAGTTCCTCAAAAAGTTAAAAATAAAACTACCAGGGCCCCTGGGTGGCTCAGTGGGTTAAGCGTCCTCCAACTCTTGATTTCAGCTCAGGTCATGATCTCAGGGTTATGAGATTGAGTTCTGTGTCGGACTCAGCCCTGAGCACAGAGCTGGCTTGGGATTCTTTTTCTCCCTCTGCATGCCTCCCCCCCCAAAAATAAAACTACCCTACTATCTAATAATCGCCCTACTGGGTATTTGCCCCCAAAATACAAAAACACTGATTTGAAGAGATACATGCACCCCTATGTTTATAGCAGCATTATTTACAATAGCCAAATTATGGAAGCAGCCCGAATATTCATGAATAGATGAATGAACAAAATAATAATGGAATATTATTCAGCCATAAAAAGAATGAAATCTTGCCATTTCCAATGACATGGATGGAGCTATAGAGTATAATGCTAAGCAAAAATAGAGAAAGAAAAATACCATGAGTTCACTCATATGTGTCATTTGAAAAATGCAAAAAGCAAAGGAAAAAAAAAAAGGACACAGAGAGAGAAACCAAGAAACAGACCCTAACTATAGAGAAACAAAGCAGAGAAATGGTTATCGGAGGGGAGGTGGGATGAAGGGATGGGTGACATACATAGGTGATGAAGACTAAGGAATGCACTTGTCATGATGAGCACCAGGTGATGTATGGAAGTGTTGAATCACCATATTGTACACCTGAAACTACTATAACACCATCTGTTAACTATACTAAAATTAAAAGAATATTTTAATTAAAAAAATTATTGGCATTCTTCCTGAGGGAGAAGAAAAAAAAGAACTTTTATGTTGTGAGTCACACTGCACGGAATGAAGTGAAAATTACCTCTTAACCATAGAAATCTTAAAGAAAGCAATTAATAAAATTAAAGTGAAAAATTCTAAGAGCTAGTTACCAAGAACATCAAATTAAAGGATTAACAATTGCCCTTCCCCACTTCTGACCCCCCCCAAAAAACCACAGGAACATTTCTTATTGCTAATTGCTTAGATCTCACTTTATTGGTCAAATTGAATGACTTCCTAGCACATTTTGTCTAATTTAAAATACTGTTACCTAAGATTGCATGAAGGGCAAGAATGTAGCTTTTAAATTAAAGGGAAAAAATTCCTAACATTGTACTTGTTTCAACTGATAATAAAATTTCTAAAGCTATTTATACCCACTCATATTTAACCCACTGCATACTTATTCCATTGAAACAGAATTAAAATGATTTCAAAAGGAAAGACTAAATCAAATCTGAGTATTTGTAACATCTATTATGCGAAAGTTGCTAGTTCGCTAAGCGGGTTACAATAGCAATACTGTCCCTGCTCTCAATTAACCTATGACCAAACTGAGACAGAAAAATACTAAGTTCATAATATATTAAATAATGTTTCAAGATTTAAACAACAGGTTAAAAGCACCAGTTTTGGAAGGGTCGGGTAAGAATCCTGGCTCTATCACTACACCTCACTGTGTAACCATGGGCTACTTCTCTGTGCCTTACTTTCATCCTATGCCACAGGACTATCTTAAAGATTAAATGATAATGTATGTTAAGCTAAGTAAGTTGTCAATAAAAATGGTCCTTTAAAAAAAAAGAAATGACATCAGAGGACACTGATCCTTATGTTATGACAGGTGAAAACTCTCTGGCCACTATTGTCAAGGAAATTTTCAGAGAAGTTTAGTCCTTACTTCTCCAACTACATTTATTCTCCTTTGTTTGGCCCTTAATCTCCAGCTACTTAAATATGAGTTTGGGTCCAACCACAGATGTGTTAACTTTATGAATTTAAAGTTTATGAATTTAAAGTTTACTTGTATGAATATTTAGGTATGATAAATGAGGATAGGGAAAAGTGTCAAGAGAAGAGATCAAATGTCATAAGTTATAATGTCATTTTTCTATGTTTGACATTTTTTTCTAAGCACCTGTCAGATATCTCTACGAATCTAAAAATATAAATACACTGATGGACCTTTGTACAAAAACAAATGCATTGGCCAGTGTTTTCTAAATAGATTTTCATAAATGAGTACTGAACGGGAAACCTCAAAAAGATTCTTTTCTCTATATATTACAGATGTACAAAAGTAAACTCTGTGGCTAATCACAAAATTTAACATAGGAAAAAATTTAACACAGATCTAAAGACTTATCTCTTTTGATAATCAGCATCAAAACTTAGAATTACGAAAATAGTAGAAATAAGTCTCAAGTGTTTGATAATTTTAAAAGTTCTACATACTACTTTGTCTTTGGTTTCCTGTCCTTTGTACAATGTGCCTATATATAGTCATCTTCTAATAATCTAAGGGATCAGAAATGGAATGTATATGTTTAATTAGTTTTGAAGAGTAACATGAGACAAAGCAGCTGGTTCTCTGAGTGATAGTGTATGTTCTCCCACCCTTGGGTACTTAATACCTGTCAAACAGACACTTTTATCTATAATATTAATTTATTGAAGAGTGACATAACACAGTTGATACTCAAAGAATGTGTCATAAACCCCAGATATTTAAGATGAATATATAGTGAAACAATCTTTTAGTTCCCATTTTAGAAAAGAGCAACTTGAAGCTTTTAGATATGCTGCTGTTTTGTTGCGAAGTACATCCTCTAGTAATCACAAAGAAATGAACACATGAAATTTCTTGTGATGAAAAAGGACACAGTATCCAAACTCACTAATTCAAGTAACCAGAACACAGCAAGAAACTGAAAGCAGACAAGCAAACAAATAAATGCTCAAAGAAACTGAAATAAGTGCTATCAAAATCTTTTGTTAGATCATACAGTTAAGTCTTTCAATAAGCTTTTCTTTACACAGTTCTAACAACCTTATTTATCTAATGAAAAGTAAATTATAAAGCATGTTAAAAACAACAACATTAGAAAGAACAAAAGTACTGCTAAAGGTTTTCAAAGCTTCCTGAAAACAAAGGGGAAAATAACAACAATAAATAATATTTAAATTATATAAGAAATAAAACAATATACCAACAAAGGCTATTTACTATGAAGCCAAGCAAACTTCCACATCTCAATAGGTGCCTTTACTATAGCACTGTAAATTATACTGCCTTAATGATGACAGTCATTAAGAAAAGGAGTGTAACTACCCTAGTTAAGGGTTTGCGTGGCCTTATATTTTTATCTAAAGAGACTTAAAACAAAATCTATCACTTAAATGGATAAACTCTATTTCCAAAATTTTCTTCTGAGAACATTTTATTCCCTTCCTTTGCTCTGATCCATAACATCCTACTTTTATTCTTTGCTGGAACTGGTATCTAGAAACCACTGATTGAGAAAACAGAGAATAGGAATTACTTCAGAAATGAAATAGTTTAGTTTAAGGACAGAATGAGAAGAAATTTTAATTACAGGTAAATTAAAAATTTACTCTAGTTATGCTATATCTGCATATGTTCAAGTAACATCTCAGGAACACTGGTAAGGAAAAATGTTTCCATTAGGTATAAACATAATTCTAAGAAAATAGAAAGCCACAGTAATACCCTCCAGGCAAAGTGGGATTTAACTACCCTCTCTTAACACAGAATTTAATTTAGTAGCCTTCTATTTTTCTCCAAAGACCAGCATAAAATTTTGCTTCCAAAAAAAATCATGAAACTTTGAAAATTAGGGAATAGGTTTCATGAATTCAGACTAGATAAAACTGAACCATTTTTTATATTTGATTGATTTTTTTAAAGGTAAAGGAGATAAAACAATAAAGCCAGAGAGAATACTGAATGTGGACTTGATAGAATGGAAAATACATCAATGTGGAAGAATTGAGAAAAAAACCAGTAGAGGAAGTTCGAGAAGAAAACAGGAGATATTTCATAATCACAAAACCTCTTCCCAAAAATACTTATTAATTACATAGAGGAAAATATAGTTTACCAGTACAAAAACCCGGCAGGCACCATTTTAACCAGGTGATCAGAGCCAAAATCAACACTAATGAGATAGATCGCTACCCTCTAATATGATGCACTTGAGAATGGCCCAACATCATTCTGTGGAAATCTTACCCACAATGCATAATTTCAGTCTAACCATGAGAAGACATGGCACCAACCCAAATTGAAGAACTTCCTACAAAACAAGCATTCAGGACTCCAAAAGTGCCATAAGAGATAAGGAGAGACTGCCAGAGATTTAAGGTTTGGGAGGCAAAACTAAAAACAATGTGGGATCCCACGTTCAATTCTACAACAGAAAAATTCTAATGCTAGCAGAAAAGCTGATGAAATCAGGTTATAAAGACTATATAATTAACTGTACTGCACCAATGTTAATTTTTCAGTTTTGATAATAGAACTAGGTTTTGCACAATGTTAACATTAGGGGAAACTGGGTGAAGGTTACTGGAAACACTCTGAACTACTTTTGCAAGTCTTCCAAAAGTCTAATATTATCTCAAAATAAAAAAGTCAAAAAAATATTACTTTTATCCTCATGAACGTGATTTTGCAACACCCTAGTTCTCTGAATTTTTGTGGATACATTAAGGATTAACGATCAGGAAAAACTGAGCAGGTTAAAAATGGACAGAGCAACTGGCCAAATGTTTAGCCAAACGACATGATCAAAGGAAATGTGCAGATGTTTTCCAACAGCTCCACATATGGAGGAACCTATGCTCAGTAGGGGCCCCACTGTAAAAAGAAACCAGAGACACAAACTCTGGTTTTAACCGTAACATTAAAAATGACCCATAAATATCTTATCCTCTCAAAAGAATTCTATTTCCAAAAAAAAAAAAAAGAATTCTATTTCCATAACTATTTCTGAATCCTTTATAAAAAGTATTTTAAAATAAAAGTATTGCCCTGTATTTTAGTGTACCTGTGTATATGGCCAAAAGCTCACATAGACCTATATAAGTACTTAACTGAACGAGACTTGGCACCTTGAAATAAATGTCTTTTCAATTTCCCTCCAGGACGAATATGGCACTAGGAGTTGCTAAATTCAGTTTTTTCCACAAAATAAAGTACTTTCTAATCATTATTAATTCCACTTTAATTAAATCACTTCCATTACTCTGAATAGTTATATTACAAAACAATATCCCTTTTACAAAAGTTTTAACTTTGCTATAGAATTAGTATAATATTATTAGTATAATAATTCCTTAGTATTTCTTAGAATTCCTTAGAACTCCTTGGTAAGCTTCTTTATTTTCTTTTGAGGAAGAGCTGGTTCTCTTCCTCTTCTATTTTTGTTCTCTCTTGGGAAGTTGATGGTATAATGAAATAAACATCAGAAATACTCATGTCCCTTTTATTCGTATATACACTCACCAAAAAATATTATATGTATTTCTTATGTATAGCTTAGAAAATCTTTGAAAAACAAGACATCTAGCTTTATCTTCAGCTACCTTTCATTCTGTAAGTGAAATTATTCTGTATGTATGTTTAGAAGCTCAGCCTCTTTAAAAAAATATCACATGATTGTAAAGACAGTCCAAACCACTTAACAGAACTCAAAATTTACAATCCTTCATTCTCTTTTATGCCTTACAAATAGAATGTAAAGACAGAATGTTTGTGAAATAAGGAATTACCTTCTCTCCTCCCAACAAATACTTAGTACTCCAGATTTTTTTTTCCTCCATGAATACATTTTGGGGATAGGTACCAAAAATGTTTTACTCTCCTCTTTATATCAACAACTGTGATTAAAAGTGATAACAGTAATAATACATCTAACAATTACTGTATGTTTCATTGGTATTGGACACTATTTTAAGCACCTGAAGCAAGTTGCCCAAGAAGACATGGTAATAAATGGCATAGGTGATGTGTGGGGTCTGGGAGCCTGACCCAAGCCTGAGTAACTGGCAAGTACGCCTTATACTGGCTACTTACTTTAATACAGTAAAATGGGCAATCCTTAAAGAAACCACGCTGGCCACCCAACAACAAAGCTGAAGAGTTAGAGGGGGAGGCATGTAATGCAGCAGCCATGACTCAGCTTCAGCCAGTGCTGGCAGGCAGCAGCAGAGGCCTGAGTTCCTGAATCCTTTATTTTTTATTATTATTTCTTTTAATGAGAAACTGGCAGTCCAGATTGATATCTGAAGACTCTCGATTTCAAAATGCTGCTACTTATTTCAAGTTTTTCCTAAAAATCCTAGTTGTCTGAAAGGTAAAAGTCCACATTCTCAAGGCAGGGACTTTGTCTTATTTATCTTTGTATCCCTAATATCTAATGTGTGGCTGGCACATAGTGGGTACAAATAGATTGACTTCTGCTGTTAAAAATCCTGCCATTTTATCTTGACCATTTTATAACCTTGGTAGGATCTCATTAATTTACTCAACGAGCATTTACTGAACTACCACAACGTGCCAGATGCTGCTTTAGGCACTTCAGATTACAACAGTGAACAAAAGAGAATACTGAAGAGAGAGATAGAGACAGAGATAGACTGAGATTATATTCATTCTAGTGGGAAAAATAGGTCCCCCAAAAATCAAAAGCACATAAAGTCAGATGGAGTGGAGGCTTGGAAAATAAGGAGATGGTTTGCTTTGAACTGAACTTTTGCTACTGAGAGCTAAAGAACAATGATACAATAGTCCATGCTTCCTAGTGCCATACTGGTCACTCCTCCACAAATATGTTACACATATGTAAGCAATTTAAAGGAAAGGGTATTCTTGAAAGAGAGAGTGCTTTCTTCATAAGTAGAACAATACAATCTTACTCCTTGGCTTGAAAGGAAGTATTGATCAGTAGTTAGTGAGTCAAAGGTTAATAACTGGTCCTGATTATTTCTGTTAACAGAGTCATGATTGATGGTGTCCTCTGGCTCCTTGTAAATACAGGAACCTCTTTTTGATTGTTGTTACTGGGAACCAAGGAATTAAGCTATTCTCTCATGATTTAGTTACAGAGGACGGGGTCAACTATCTCCTGCATCAGAGAGTTGAGTGGTATAAAGGTTCCTATAGAGAGGGTGAGTGGTCACCAAAAATGCAAACTTGGAGCAGCATAAATCTGATTGGCAGCCATATGATAAAACACTAACTATGACACACGACTCTTTTGCTCTCATGCATTATCATTCCACAAGACCACATGCTGAGTTAATGGAACTTCTCCTCCAGTTTGCTTTGGAAACGGATGTAGTTTCAGAAGGCCCAACTGGCACAATCTAGCTATTACTCCTAGACAGCTGCTGGGACTTAGAGACAGAACAGCTAGACCAGGACCATCTAAAAATGCACAAACCAGGCCCCTGTTTCTCATAAACCCACTTATATCTATTTAGTTACTCATAATCTGAGCAATTATAGTCAGGGATTATGTTTAGAAAAGAAAGCACTCTCAAGACAAATGCAAATTTATACCTTCAAGTAGCCTTTAAAACAATGTGCTACTAAAGCTGGAAGAAAAATGTTACTTTCTCATTGTCTTTACATAAAAATAAGATTTCACTCAACCTGCTCTTTTTGGAAGAAACAATATTGTCTTTGTTAGCCGAGCCTAACATAGATCTCATGCCAGTGTAGTGTGTTCTTCTCATGGATACTAGCCAAAAGGATATTCCTTGAAATAAAATCACAATCTGTTGAAAGCCTCACAAATCAATTAGATTAGGAGAAAGAAGTAATCATTATCACATAACTAAAGATAAAAGTATGAGAAAAAGTAAACGAAAATAAACTTGATGCAAAAATGCACATCAATACTCAAACTTCCTGCTTGTTAAAAGAAAAAAAAAATTCCTTAGTGGATCCATAGACAAATAGCCACATTTAAACAAGCAAAAGTTCCCCTAAATATGAGTCAGATATCAAACCATCGCATTTATTATTGTCTGCCCAGGGAAATTTCCTAAGAGCCTAACATTTTTGTTTAGTTAATGGAAGTCACATTGGCCTTGATCTTGCATCAAACAGATGAACACTGATACAGAGTAATTTAACATAGATTCCTGCTATATTAAATCCAAAATACACCTAATGAGATGGTTATAGAACGCTTTTGACCCAAAAGTAATAAATTATAATAGCATTTACAGCATTGAGTCAACATTAGCAATAATAAAATGATACCGATGTATTTATACAGTTGGTTTTTAAAATCTAGAAATAAAATTGTTTTTAAGTCTACTCAGATTTATTTTTTAGAGAATCTCTCCAGCTATGTTTGAGCTCAGATGGCACGCAGTTACTAAAGAAACTTCCAATAGTACTCGAGGATTTAAGATCATGTATTTTAATTTTTTTTTCTTTTCTGCTTGTCTCATTTCCAATGATTTTTTTTTTAATTCTCCAATATGTCAATGGGTGAATTTGGCAGAAATTAGGCATTTGCCTATTAATTTTCAAGTTGTATCAAGAACACGGCTCCACAGCTAACCTCTGCTAGCCAAGGACTTTAGCCACTGCCTGCTGAGACTTCGTGCACTTCCCACTTGCAATGAAGGACAATACAAAGAGCAGCAGACTCACTCATCCAGTCCACCAAAACTTGGAACAACAATCACTTGATGGTGCTTTTATGCCCTGGCAGAAAATATAGCTGGGAAATGAAAGCCCAAGCCCGGGAAACCTCTGCTCCCTTTGGAGCCGCTCTGGGTACCTGCTGCCCGGGTGGCTGGCGGTGGCCCTGGGCGCGCAGCGGGGCTCTGAGCTGGGTGGCTGGGAGCGAGCGTACGAGTGGTAGGCAGTCAGCACCACGCCGCCCGAGTCCTCCACTTCCATCCTCAGCGGCGCATGTCCCCGCTCCGGCCCGAGAACAAAGGCGGAGACCAGCATGGACCAGCGCACGGGGACTCGGTCACCAGCAGGGCGGTGTGGCCCGTCCAGCTCCTCGGGGCTTGCTCCGGCGGCTGTCAGGGGCGCCCTGGGAAGCGGCCCCGCCCTCGGGACAGCCCTATTAGCAGGGACTTAAAGACACGCCCACAAGCCTCGCTGGGGGTGGGGG
>LNAC01000695.1:34171-97585 GCA_002007465.1 Ailurus styani | reverse complement strand
TGGGGGCGGGGAGAACGGGGTGGGGAGGGTGCCCGCGGGGGAGGAGGGAATCGGGGACGGGGCGGAGGGGATCCCTGTTTCTAGAAAACTGGAAACCCGCTGTGATCCTCCGGGGCTCAGGCTAGCTGCTCTAGCAGTTTTTCTTGCTTTGTTTCTTTTTCTTTTCCTTTTCCTTTTCTCATTCAGCACCCCCCGCCCTCCGCAACCCCAAATGGGGGAGGCTTATCCCATAGCTAGGAACATTTCCTGCCTGGCAGCCAGAAGCAAGAGAAAGAAACCTTGCCCTGGGAGCCTGGACTGAAAAGGAGAGGGGCCAGGTCTACAACGTGTGGTCTGGAAGAAAGGAAGAAAATGTGACACTCTCTCATTTAAAGCATCCACATAAAAAATTGATGAACTGGATTACGTTGCTGTGTACTTGGTCAAGTTACAATAAACTTGATTTCCTTTTGGGCAGGTAACTCCCTCTTACATCAAGCAGAAAACCTCCCTCCCTCACCCTCAATGCCACCACAGCAACCAGACTCTTACCTCACCCCACATCCCTTTCCTCCTCCCAATCCTGATCATATTAAGATACTGCTTTCAGCTTGTCTGAAAATTAGACTTGATTATTCTGGGCCCAATGCATGTTTTTTCCAGAGGTCTTTATTTAGAGGAAAAAATGTGTGGCAGGGAGGCAGTTAAAAAGTGACATAATCAGAAGTGATTTTCAATGATTTGGGGTGTGAAATATGTCTTTACCTATATAAAATTAACAGCACAAATGGAAAGACAACACTCTTTTAATCATATGAAAAGGGAACCAGAAGTATGCTAGAGAGGCCCACAATGAGTTCACCTTTCACACCCAGACAGGGTGTTTGACCTGTTGTCTCTCACACTCCCCTAGGAGCTAGGTGAAGGGGAAAAAAGAAGATAGTTTACCCCTCACTGAGGAGTGACCTCGGTCATGCTATTTAACATCTCAGAATCTGTTTCTGCATCTGTGAAATGGGGAAAACAATATTCTTCTCATGGGGTTAAAAGCACCCCATACATGTGAGGTTCTCAAGAAATGTTGGTCCTCTCTGCTACTTCCTTCACATTTTCAAGAAGAGAGACATTAGTTTTCACTGCACTTTCAAAGGTTGGGAAAGAAAGAATATATATACAAAATGCTTCTTAGGAAATATTTTGTTGATTGAAGGGGTTGGAATAAGAATGACTAACATTTATTAAAATACCCTTTATGTGTTGGATCCTGTTCATTAGCTCTTTAAACAACTCTCTGAGGTAGGTATATTAGTATCCCAATTTTGTGAATTAAAATAATTTATCAAACATCAGTGTATGAAAAAGGAATGCTTCATTCTTCAAAAATTTCAGCTACAAAGATGTATCTGTTTACCTACTATGTTTTATATTAAATGCATCAAAACATATATAATACTTTCTTAAAATGTGAAATTCATAATGTAATTATTGATATATGTCCATAATACCTCATCTAAAACTTTGGGTCCAGGGGTGCCTGGCCAGCACAGTTGGTTGAGTATCCAACTCTTGGTTCTGGCTCAGGCTCAGGTCCTGATCTTGGGTGTCATGGGGTAGAGCCCCACATTGGGCTCCATACTCAGTGGGGTGTCTACTTGAGATTTTCTCTGCCTCTCCCACTCATGCTCACTCTCTCTCTCAAATAAATAAAATCTTTAAAAATAAATAAATAAAACTTTGGGGCTGGATATGTTTCAGAATTCATAATTTTTTTTTAATTTTTAAAAGATAATTTGGTGCAGTTACAATTTAATATAGAATACTCTCCTTCCAGTAGTTTGGGACAGCACCCTTTATTCAAACTTATTTCCTAAGTAGAAAGAATTGATCCTAAATGGGATAAATAAAGCCTATTCAGAGACTCATATTCATTCAGATCAGGTTTGTCACCAAATAAGTTTTGACACTAAACTTTATTAAACATGTAATTTTTAGAATTTTTTTGTATTTTGGAATTACCATAAGGAATTACAGTAGTGAAACTTTTTCTGGGCATGGAACTTATCTCATTAGCTTTTTTTTTTCTTTTTTTTTTCTGAGCTCTAGATTCAGAATTTTAAATACTTACAGGGCATCTCCTTGTGAGTATTTTTAGCCATAACTGTCTCAAGATGTCCAAAACTGTGGTGATGCTCCCTCAACGCCAGCTTCAGCAGCCAGGCCCCCTATCTTATACCTTCACATTTTAGACGCCCTGGGGTCGCTATGGCTTCTCCTGATCTCTTATACCATATCTATCATCTCTTCCTCAAACTGTCCACCAACTTCCTTCTATTCCCCATGCTGGGGTCTTTTTTCTCACATCACCAGCTCTTGTCTAGGTGACAGCCATCCTTCTTTGACACAGATGACTTTCAATCACCTTCCTCTTAAATCCTCCCCCTCTTCAAAGAGTTGGTAGAATGATTCCCCTAAAACATAATTCCTCCCCTTCTCAAAAGCCCTGTTGTAACCCGCTTGCTACAAAATAAAGTCCAAACTCCGTAGAACAGGTGCTCATTAATCTACTTTGGTCATCTATTATTTTTTTACTCCTGAGACCCTGTGGCCCTCTCACACTAGTCTGTCTTGCCCTCTTCCTTTACCTTTGCTCCTACCTGTCATTTTCCTGTCTAGAAGTCCTTAAAAACCCTCAACAACCACCCCCACCAAGCCTTCGCAGGTGTTCCTAATGCCAAGCCCTCCCCTTGCTTCTGTTATCAGAACTATCTCACTCTGCCATGAAGTTAAAGCACAGACAGCCAAAACTGTGCTCCATGTACATACTCCGCTACTGTGCCCATCACGCACACACCTAAAAGATCATAGTGGTTTTTTCCACTGAGCTCACATGTGGTCAAGAAACCCTTCTCAAAACAGAGTCTCCAACAGCAAGGCAGCTTTGCAATGAAACCATATGCTAACTGAGGACTCTATTATTATTTTCCAACAAATCAATGTCTTTTTCTAAATTGTAAACTACTAGAAGGGCTAGTGTCATATTTTTGTCTTTATACTCCGGAGCCCACAGTGTTTTGCAAAGTAGCCAATCAATAAACAATATCTATAAAATCAATGAACATATGAATCAATGAATGAAGGAGATAGCACTCTTTCATTCAGTAGTTCCAATCTTTCAGGGTAGCCAAGGAATTACTATAAATGATTCATAAGTCTGTACAGCACTGTAAACAATAACTGCAAACTAAAGAAAAAAACATTTCGCATGTATATTTTAATATTTTTTAAATGTAGCATATGCTGTTGACTTAATAAACTACAATTCTAAGTATTCTTGAGTTTTGGGGTTTCAGAAAGATGGTAGAGTGCATATTTTGGATATTATAGAATACACTGTGCAGGACATTTTCCTTTTGCCCTCTAGATCCCCTTACCACCCTCACTAATGTGTGGGACCCCAGTGGCTTACCTTCTGGTCTGCCTCCCTGAGCTCCCTTGCCTCTGGCATCAGGTAGGGTGCCACCAAAGAAAGGTGCCAGCAGGACATCTACAGGGAAGGAGGAAAGCCAGTTTGGGTATATATTTCCCAGACTTCTCTGTCAATTTGCTACCAGCTGGCTCCTTCCACCTGCTAAGGCCTTAGCTCCTGATGGCAGTCCCCTCCCACACTGCTGTCTCTGGATTCCAGTAATGCTTTCTCTACCTAGCCTTTCACACCTAGGAGTATCACTGCTCCTGGTACACCAAGTAATCCCTCCTTTGTCCTGCCTGCACCATTCCTGTTCGTCCTTCAACCCACCCACAGCCTTACAGACAATCCCTTTACTAAACTCTCCTCATTTACTTGTGCCGAGTGCCCCCATCTCTTCCTGCCAAGACCCTGACTGATAGGTGTCCCCACTGAGATCTGGGATAGTATCCTATAAGCAAAAATGCTAGTATGTCTGCAATAAACTGTAAAAACAAACATACCAAGAGGGATAAATATAAGCGATAAATAGCCTCCTGTCAGTTCAGGTGATTTATCACTAGATAAGCTCAGGTCTGAACAAGTTTTATAGTCATGTGATTCATGAAAAAGCTTTCAGATTATAGAGCTTTGGGGATTTGGGAATTATAGATATGGGATTGTGGACCTGGTAGAGTCTGTTAACATTTTTGGCATTCTGGGAACCACTGGGCTAGGGGTTCACAGCACAAGACTATGACAGCTGGCTCAGCAGTAGAGTAACCAGGGACCCTGGGAAAGATTCTCCATCTGGGATTTGGGTTGATAAACTGCTCCTAAAGTGGACAGTGTACATTCAGAGCACAAAAATAGCACTGGAATTTGGAGTAATAAAGCAATGGTAGAGGGAAAATTCTAGTTTCCTATGCATCCTGCTCTGGATGTCACTGCAGCACCCAGCACTGGACCAAGAACAGGACACCTAGGTGTCAGCACCAACTCTGCCAACAGAAGGCAGGACCCAAGCAAATCGCTCAACTGCAGACCTGTTTCTTCACACACAGATGAAATAAAACATATATTTATTGAGTACTTACCATGTGACTGGCTCTAGTCTAGGCATCAGAACCTCAATGCATGGAATGCTCACAGTAGCTTTTTGAAATAAGGATTACTGATAGCATCTTCATTTTACAGTTGAAGAAACTGACTGCATTAACTTTGTCCAAAGTCACCCTGGCTAGGACATAGCAAAACTAGGATTCAAACTCAGGGAATCTGTCTGGCTCCCTGAAATCAAGCTCTTAAGCATTATATTTCTCTTTCTTTTCTATTTTTTTTTTAAGATTTATTTATTTGAGAGAGAGAGCATGCAAGAGCGTGCGTGTACCTGAGCAGGCAGAGGGGCAAAGGGAGAGTGACAGAATTTTAAGGAGACTCCCTGCTGAGTGTGGAGCCCAACTGGATCCAATGACCCTGAGATCATGACCTGAGCCAAAATCAAGAGTCAGGCCCTTAACCAACTGAGCCACCCATTTCTTTTTCATAAAATGTTTGCTGAGGTTCAAAATACACTTCTCCTTTATACTGTAATAAAATGGGTCATCGGATTTATTTTTCTTTGTGGCAGCTTTCTATAAACCTATTTAGCATTTTGGAAGATAGATAACACTAGCATATAAGAATAACGATGGAGGGGGCGCCTGGGTGGCTCAGTGGGTTAAAGCCTCTGCCTTCAGCCCAGGTCATGATCTCAGGGTCCTGGGATTGAGCCCCATATCGGGCTCCCTGCTCAGCAGGGAGCTTGCTTCCCCCTCTCTCTCGGCTTGCCTCTCCGCCTACTTGTAATCTCTCTCTCTCTCTGTCAAATAAATAAAATAAAATCTTTAAAAAAAAAAAAGAATAACGATGGAAACAGTAATAAATGAAGAGAGAATTACACATATTTTCCATGTACAACATAAGGTAGTTCACACTTTCTTTATACATAAGAACAGTTCATTAATTTCTCTCAGAATGTGTTGAAGGTTAACTTAGTATTTCATTCTTCCTTGTAAATTTGTCAGTTGATAAACATATATAAGGCATTGGGGAATACTATCATATGTGAACCCTGGGTGCATAAAG
Organism: Ailurus styani; assembly: GCA_002007465.1. Lineage (NCBI taxonomy): Eukaryota > Metazoa > Chordata > Mammalia > Carnivora > Ailuridae > Ailurus > Ailurus styani. The sequence continues at coordinate 92,034 of LNAC01000695.1, read as the reverse complement.
ACTTCATTGGCACTTGCCAGTGAAACCCAGGAGGCAGAGTAGCAGACCAAGGAGGGTCAGACAGTTAAATATGAATTATGAATTTGCTACTTCCTGTTCGTGTTATCTTAATTTCTCTCCATTTCTATTTCCTAATTGAAGAGTGGGGAATCTCCTCTAACAGTTGACAGGAAGATAAAATGAGAGAGCATCTTTAAAACATTAGTTGTAGTGCTAAGCAATCTTTAGATGCTCAAGAGATGTTGGTTTCCTTCTCTCTTTTTTACTATCCCCTGTCACCTGTCCTCTACCTCAGCCCTTCTAGAAGCATCATTTGAATTCAATGCTTAAAAGTAAACAATCTGATTTTAGGAATTCCAAAGGCATTTTATAACTTTTACTGAAAGAAGAGTCAGACTAAACTCATGTAATGACTCACTGAAAAAAGCCTCACAAACTCTGGCCCCTGCGTTTAGTGACACCACAGTATTATGAAGTATGGTGATATTCCAACATATTCAATCCGACCAGGATTGAATCTTGCCTATGAGGCAAGAAAACAGAGCAGTTATAAAAAACCTCAACATGGACAAAAGAAAAGTGCCCCTTGTGGCCTTGGCTGCTTATCTGGCAAAACTACTACTAGAATAATCACTTAAGACCAGAACAGGAAAACAGCTGCAGCTGCAGGAGTCTTTGTTGCTGCTGACTGCCATTCCCTTGGCAAGAGGGCTTGAAGTTACAGAGTCACTGGTCCTATCTTGCAGGAAATGAAGGCACAGTTCTCTCCTACCTGGGGGAACATGTTAATTCTATCAAAACTCCTTACATGCATTCCCACTTCCCCAACACTCTCGAGAAAGATTGGGTCAAATTAGGGGGAGTAAATGCAAAATTTCATTTATATAAAGAGGAAATACTTTAATGAAACAGGTATTTTAAAAGTATTTAGAAAGGTAGTGTGTAAACGCTACCAACGCTATCAGCATTTGGTCAGCTGATTAATCTTGAATTGCTATCCTGAACTATTTTTCAAAACTTATTGGCACTAATTATATAAATTTATTTTTTGAATGCTCTTATTATGACACAGAATTTTTAGACTACTCTGATTTTCCCATTGCTTTCTTATCACCTATTTTTAGGTCCTATTTTTCTTCAGTAATTATTCTGTGCTCTATGATAAATTTGATAATTGGGGTAACAGACTATGTCACTGTAAGAATCTGTCAGCCAGGTTGAGACTCCATGTTATTTATGTGATGGACATAACTGAGTCACTCTAATGACTTAACTGACTTCTACAAATAAACTGAATCATCATTGACTGGAAATAAATCACTACCAACATACCTAGGCAGAGTGTGAGGGAAGAAAACCAATCAACCACAGACATGAAGCTTTGGTCTAAAGAGACTTGCATTATGGAATACTATCTGGAGAGCTATACTTTGCAATTATACAAGGAGTTTTATTTATTCATCCATCCCTCCATCCATCCTGAGAAGGTACAATCATCATTAGTACCTATAACGCTGAACACCAGGAATGTAAAAAGAAATATGAATTTGAAAGCACAGTCTCTGCAAGAGGTAGGAGTAACTGCTGGAGTAGGAAGTCATCAAAGATCCTACCAGAGGAGGCAATGCTAGAGATGAGTCTTAAAAGATGAATAACAATTGGCCAGCTCAGGTGTGGGCAGTTCGGGGTGATGAGAAGGGTATTCCAGAAAGAGATGAGACTGAAAAAAAGGCAGAGAGAAAATAAACAATGTGGCACATCCAGGGAAGCACCTTTAGTTTAGCTTTGCTGGACAATAAGGTGGAAAGGAGAGAATGCTGGAGGTGAAGCCAGAGACAGAGACCAGGCACTGGGGGAGAGAGTGGGGAATCTAAATGCCATGTGAGGAGTTTAAACTTTACCCTCAAGTTCAGATGGGAAATCCACTACAGGTTTCAAACAAGATAGTACTGGGATCCTTTTGTGCTTTTAGATGGTCCCTCTGGGCTCTGTACAGCCTGGTCTACACTCAGCACTTCTGACCTACACCTCCTGCGCTTCACAACCTCCTTTGGAGAAGAACAGACACCGGAGCCTGGGGAAGAAGAAAGCCTGTTGTTAATGGCCAGATGCTAAGCCCCAAACAGAATCCTAAGAAAAAGCCCAAGATGGATTTTAAGTAGCTACTAAGAAGAAGTTCAGCTTAATGCCTCAGCAAAGAAGCTCAGAAAAGGGCCCTATCAATCTCTCTCTGAAACTAGCTCATTATTACAGATCAGTTACCTGGTTTATTTACAGTCACCCCAGGCAGTAGAGACGTCCTGACTTGAAAAGTGATGAAATAAGCACATCAGGTTTCCACTGAGTAGAGGAGGGGTGAACAGGACAGTGAGGTGCTTGGGAAGCAATACGGCATGCAGGGCTACCAAGGAGGAAGGTTTATTATGAGAGATCTCTGACTGCAAACCACAAAAACATTTCTGATTCTGAAACAAGGAACAATGTTTTAGAAAGACTGTGAGACTATCACATGATGGCAGGTCAAAGCTGGAGAACAAGGTCTGGGACAGAAATGAGAACACAATCTTGCCAGAATATAGTCTTGCCAGGGTGTTTGTTATAAAAATAACCAATTTTAAAAAATGATAAATAACCAATTTTAATTTTTTCCCATCCTTGCTTCATTCTTCTCAGGATACAGAATATCAGAATATTGCATCAGATTCTCTGTGCTTAGGGTGCATGCTTATCTTCCATTAGATAGTCTCTGGGTATTAAAAGAAACAGTCTGGCTGACGTGGCCTTTAGCAACCCCCTTGCCTTCTATAATGGCAAGCCAGGCACCAAGATCATACACCATGTTGGAGGACAGTCCCTACATTGATATTTGGGTGAAAATGGGTAGAATTGGGATTCTGAGACACCAACAAATAATCAATGTCTATTATAGCAAGATTTGGTGAAGCCTCAGGAAGGCATATCTGGCGTGAAAGCACCAGCCAAGAGGCATGGTCAAGTCATGGAGGTAAACATATCCAAGAGCTAGGAAGGGAAGAGGTCTTACAGAGAGTGAAGTGAAGAAGTGATGCCCAGAAAAAGAACACACTTGCCCACCTTGCAGTTTTGCCTAGATGTGGCCCTAAATTATTTCTTCAAGTTCACAAATCATATAGGCCTGTGATGTTGTGATGAGAATAGGAGGGTTCAAATCCATATTGGCTCATCAGTTCTCAAATATGGCTCATATTACATCATTCAGTAAGAATGAAATGACCNTAGGGATAGGGTGGATGGATTATGGACATTGGGGAGGGTTTGTGCTTTGGTGAGGGCTGTGAAAGATGTAAGCCTGATGATTCACAGACCTGTACCCCTTGGGCAAATAATAAAAATAAAATTAAAAAAAAAAAAAATAAAGTGAGTTTGTGAAATGGTGGTCAAAATGGTAAGGGTAGAAGAAAGGCAGTGTTTGAAGCAGGAAAGAGATATGACTAAACTGTTTCTTCCATTTAGTGCTATAGGACTATGAGCCTTAATCGCTCTGAGATCCGATTTCTCTCATCTGTAAAATGAGATAGTAATACCTACCATACACAGTTGTTGGTCAGGATTTAGAAAGTAAAACTTACAAAACTGCTGTGTACATAACACTCAATATACATATATTCCTTTTATTATGCTATGCTTTCAAGAAATTGTTATTCTACCTTCTACTTTATTAGCAATACCTATTTGAGGGTTCAGGGAAATTCAATAAATTCTAGCCACCATTATCAGTCAACCAAAGAAGATAATTCAATACACTCCAAAGACTATAAATATTTCTATGGAAAGGGTCATGACTGTGTTAACAGAGCCATGCATTGAAACTGAACAGGTCAACTACAGGAAACTCATATTTGTATGTCAGTTAAAACATTAGTCAGTGACGAACCTAGTTATTATTCATTATTATCCAGCTCAAAAAAGTCATAGAAAGCCTGAATGCCATGGCATCACAGGCCAGAACACTGGCATGCCCCTCAAGAGGAAGCCTTGACTCACAGCACTGGCACTCCAGATCAGTCATTTCTGGCTGGTTTCTCAGAAGGCAGCTAGCACACTTAGTGTAGATTCTGGGACAAACCAGGCTTAAACAACTATGTAATGAATAAGGAGCCTTCTTCCACTTAATCCTCAGTTTTTACACCTGCAAATGTAAAATGAAACTATAGGTCTGCTACCTGGCTGTGTCTTTCTCAGAAAAAATGGGAGGACTGGAAAGTCATAAGAGAGCAGTGCCAGTGGGCCTCAAAACTAGAGAAGAGGATGCTGTGTAACCTGTGCCCCTGGAGTTGTGCAATACAGCCATGTCAGAATGGCCTGAAAAATAGGAGTATAAGGCTAAAAGAAACAATAGTTGTAGTAATAAAACTTGTGGTGAGAGGACAATTTTGATCTCTGCTCTGTCACCTGATAGCCATGAGACTATATATTAATACTGATTTATATTTCTTTCTGATCCCTTTCTTTAGAGCTTCACCCTGAGTATCTTTACACAGGAGCTGTCCTTAGGTCATGTGGTCTGGATTGAGCACACCCAACACCCCTGCCTCAGTGCTTGCCACAAACTCAGGCCTGGGTGCACCAAAGCTGGGCCACTTTCCTGGGAACTCTGCCAGATCTTTGTAACATGAACTTTTTTCTTTCTCTGTAAGAATAGTGTAACCCCTGTAGCTGCAAACAGCCATCTTGCTACCCCAAAACTTGTGTGATCTATCTTGAAGCCAAGGAGAAGCAGAGATGCTGGGGACCTTCCTAACAGCATCATCAGACCCTCTATTCTGAGTCATGTCTGAAGCAAATACTACCACTTCTTTTCTGCTTAAGTTAGTATGATTTGGGTTCTTACATCTCACAACCACAGAATAATAATAATAGCTGGCACTCACATGGCTGTGAACTCTGCTTCTTCCATTTAGTGCTATAGGACTATAAGCCTTTATTTAATTTCCCTGTGATCTGATTTGTGTTTTACACACCTGACTCCCTTAATCCCCATAACAGCTGCATGAGGAGCTATTGTCAATATCATTCTTTCCACTCTGCAGATGGGAAATGGGAGCACAGAGAGGAGAATTCACTTGGGTCAAACATCCATTAAGAGATACAGGTGGAGGGTGCCTGGGTGGCTCAGTGGGTTAAAGCCTCTGCTTTCGGCTCAGGTCATGATCTCAGCATCCTGGGATCGAGTCCCATGTCAGGATCTCTGCTCAGCAGGGAGCCTGCTTCCTCCTCTCCCTGTCTCTCTGCCTGCCTCTCTGCCTACTTGTAATCTCTCTCTCTGTGTCAAATAAATAAATAAAATCTTAAAAAAAAAAGAGAGAGAAACAGGTGGAATTCAACCCAGGTAATCTGGGACCAGGTTCCAAGAACTTAGCAACTACACCACTGTGAACCTGGGGGGTGGGGGACAAGCAATTCAACATATCTGAGCTTTCAATGTGAGGAACAAATTCTTAACATTTTTATCAGAGCGGGCTCTTAGTAAATAGCAGCGATTGCAGTATTTGTAATTATTTCTCTACTTCATTCCATTTCCTTCATTTTGAGTGGTGCTTGGTGGGTGGGAATAAATGACCTTACATTTACAAACAGCCCTGAGGATTTGCAATGAATGCTGGGTTCTAAAAATCATGATAGTCTGTTCCCTAAAAACAAGTAACAGTTCTGTTCCTTTCCACAGAGAAAGAATGAACCACAGTTTGGACCTCATAACTTGATTGTCTGTCCTTGTCGCCATCACACGTGGGAATAAATGGTCACTTGAGGCTTGGCTGTCTTAAAAAATCTTCTCAAAGTGACTTAAAAGAGGCTGAAGATGATGAGATACTTGAGAAAGAAGTAGTATACCCTTAACAGTGCTTCAAAGAATTCAGAATCCCTTTGTTCTGAATTCATTTCAACTGCTCATGGTGGAAAAGGGGAATATTTCCTAAATCAGATGAATTCCTCTTCTCTACAGATCACAAATCTGATCCAAATGAAATACAATTCTAAAGGTAATCTAGATAGTAGAAATATACCTTGAGATAACCGCAGTCATTTAGGGTCTGCTTCTTTTATGATTTTTTACCCCTGCAGCTTCCCCATTCTTATTTGGAACTCTTTCCCTCTGCAGAAACAGGCCAAACTAGCCACTTCCCTCTTCTTGGCTGGTTTGCTCTTCCAGGTCCCTCTGGTGAAGAGCACTGCAATAGGTGCTGAGGCATTCCTAGGTATCATCACTTGGGTGTAGCTATCAAAAGGAGAAACCACTCCGTTTTTCTAACTATAAAACTATAGTATTGATTTCATTTTGTATTTCCCAATATAATATTCTTCCTGTTCAGCCAGAGTACAATTGCTTGAGTGTGAATTCTCTGAAGAATCATAAACAGATAAAAAGAAGTGCAGCAGGGGTGCCCGGGTGGCTCAGTCGGTTAAGGGTCCAGCTCTTGGTTTTGGCTAAGGTGGGGATCTCAGGGTGGTGAGATCAAGCCCCATATCAGGCTGTGAGCTCAGTTCAGAGTCTTCTTGGGATTCTTTCCCCCTCCGTCTCCCTCCCCATCTGCTCCTACCCACCCCCTCCTCTGCTCCCTCCCATGTGCTCACGTGCACGCGCTCTCTCTCTCACTCTCTCTCTTTCTCTCTTCCCCCATCCGCTCTCTCCAAAACAAACAAACAAACAAATAAAAAAATATCTTTAAAAAGAAGTGCAACATGGTCTCATGGCTAACAGGTGACAGAGCAGAGATCACAACTGGCCTCTCCCTCCAATACAAGTTTTATTACTAAAAACTAGTGTTTCATTTAGTCTTACACTCCTGTCTTCAAAGCCATTCTAACAGGGTTGCACTGCATAATTCCAGGGGCATAAGGTACACAGCATCCTATTCTCTGCTTGAGGATCACTGGCACTGCTCTCCTGTGAATTTTGAGCCTCCTACTTTTTAGAGGAAGTTTCGGTAAGGTAACAGTCCTGTACTTACATTTTTACATTTGCAGATGTAGAAACTGATGAAGTTGTCATCGTCGGAAAAGAGAAATAGCTAAAGCTTTAAGTTCAGATTTTCACTTTCAAGATGGCCCCTTGAAGGACATTTCATATAGTAGTCAAGAAAACTAGACTTTTCATGACTAGACCTCAGCATTTGAAGTTCTTAAACTGTAAAAACTTCCCATTAATAACAAAATCAAAGTGTGGAAGGTTAAATGTGGAGATTTTTAAACCGCGAGAAGTAAGGCTGCAGACAGTGATGTGAAGAGAAGGGGAGCATTGCTCCCACACAGAAACTGTCACAGAAGACCTAGAGAGGACCAGTAACGTCCAGTGTCCCCCAGTGTGAAATGACTGGCAAGCTCACAGGGGAATCACTATAGCTAAGATGAAAATGACTCTGTGACAGAGGGTCTCAGCGTTGACAGCCCAAGCTAGGGAGTCAAACAGTAGGTCTAGCCAGACCATAGGAGATCCCCAGGGCCAGAAAGATCTGAGGTGTAGTCCTTATGAGCAGGGGGAAATGCTGGAGTTCCCAAGGAACACTGCCTATGCCTCTAGAGTAAAGTAGAGCTCCACCAGCAGTGAGAACAACGTGAACAGCCACCCCTCCCTCACCTCTCACCGCCAAAGAGTAAAGCAGGTGAGAAAAGTCTGGAGAACAGCATTAGCTCCACAATGTTCCAAATGTCTCCTGTGCCCAGACACAGTTCAGGATACCAAGCAGAAAACCAAAACCCACCACAGAAAAGAAAAACCATAATGGGAAATTGGAATTTTTATTAAGTCATGAATTTAGTGATTTCCTAAAAAAGATTTCTTTAAATCAAGACACTGTTTTTGAAGCTGTATAATAGAGCTGAATTCAAATACAGATGAACAAAGGTACACCTTCTGTAAATCTAGCTTGTAACTGTATTCAAAACCCACTGCTTGAAGATAAATGAGATAAAATTCTTAAGAAGCATATAATTTAGAGGTGTATTATAAGGTGAGGCATTGAAGCTAGGAGTTTTCTGCGTTATAATTTTGTATATGATTGGTCTTGACATTTTATGAATAAATGCATTTCATGCTTATAAACTGGGCCTATGGGGGCCAAGTGAGAGTAAAGTCTAGGGCCAGAAGAGCTAATGTTCTATTGCAGAAATATGATGCCAACTGAGAAAAACATAGTAGAGCTGGATGAAAGCCCAGTAAAGGACAATCTAACTAATTACCAGGTTGAGAAACATGCTTGACGAAAAGAAATATTACTTTTTACTGGATGGCTTATTACTGGATGATAAACCAGTCAAGAAATGAAAATGCTGAGAGGGAACAGATTAATGTCTCTTGGTTTTTTTCTATAATATTGCAAACATCATAAACCATTATTGATCCCAATCCAAAAAAAATTATAAATGGGTTGGGTAGCTCTGGGGTCTGATTCACTCTTGACAATTTTTTTGACCTAATAAACCCCACATATTATCAGAAGTAATATGATCTTAGGTATTTGTACTTTATGTGCTATGGAAGCAGGCAAGGTTCATATGGTATGTTTATTGCTCTTGCACAGGAAATATCTCAGCAATGGAGGATCTGTTTCCAGAGGACTCTAATTAAGAAGGGACTTTCCCCCCAAACACTTTAAAGCCAGGCAATGAGAAAACCCAGATGTGATGTAGAAGCATTCTTGTTACCCAATGAAACTCCAGCCACAGCGACACTGTCCACATGGAGCACCTTTAGGAGAGGTTCAGAGAACTGCAGACCTGCACTGTCACTCCTGGGAAGACAAGACAGGTCTCACAACTCAGAGCGGGCTTTGGGAAAATGTGTAAGAAATGACTTAACTCTGTACCCAGGACTTTGAAGCAAGAAACAGACATCTCAGGACACAGCAAATTTGGAGTTGTGGAAGCAATCTGGGCCATGCAGCAGATGACGTGGCTAGGCCAGCAAGGCCATTCAAACATGATAGATAAAGCACTGTCATCAATCCAATAGAAAAGAAAGAGACACCTGTATTAAAACACATCCTGCTTCCTTTATAGTTACTGTCTATACTGTCTATAGACAGAATATACTGTCTATACTGCCTATAGACAGTATATACTGTCTATACTGTCAATGTTACACGTTCAAAATTGTACAGCGATCTTATCACAGAGAAAGGGTTTAGTCAATCTTAACAGATGTTGTTGATGTCTCCATAAAAATCTAACTTAAATATCTCCCTCTACATGAATCCTAACTGGTTATTAAAATGAAGATTCTGGTAAAGAGTGGCAAGGACTTTTTTTGGTGAGTATGCTAAATGGGCTGTATTTATTTATGCATCTACAGTTCCTGTCCCCTATCATCTTTCCAAGCTATACAATCTCATAGTGGTTTTGAATCTCTTATGTACCAAGGTTGGAAGATGTGATTTCTTCCACATTCTCCTTTCTAAGTCAGCATCTAAAGTCCCCATACTTGTGACAGTCGTGTGCTGGAGCTGATTTGTGCTGGCTTGTAAAAGCTGGTTATTAAATTTTTAGGAATTTTGTAAGCCAGTTGTTAGACACAGATGTTATTAAAAATGAATTATATAAACTTACAGTTAAAAAATTTATATTTAAAACAAAGGTAAGAGACACTATTTAATTACATTTTATTATTTTTTATGCCTTGGAGGCTATTTACATCTGTTGTTCTATGTATAGCAGAAATACCACCTAATGGTATGCTACTGTCAATCTCTTCCCAACTCTGCACTCTGCACTCATGTCAGTGCAGAAATTGGCCACGGTGGGATATTTATGTTAAGAAAATCAGCAATTTACTACAAATGAGGGCTTGATTGTTTTGTTGACTGTCTAGAACTCAAAAAGTGAAGTAGAACTTGTTCACAATACAGATTAAACCTACAAGTATATTGTACCTCTAGTCATTACATTGTAAATATCACAAATAAACAAGGAAATATTCTTCCATTATTCAAAAACTATTTTCTAATTCAGCAGAGAAGTGACTCATGTCATCTACAAAAGAGTGATCCTGGGGCGCCTGGATGGCTCAGTCATTAAGAGTCTGCCTGTGGCACAGGTCATGATCCCAGGGTCCTGAGATGGAGCCCTGCATTGCTATGTTACCCTCCCCGCCTTGGCTGGAAGGCTGCTTCTCCCTCTCCCACTCCCCCTTCTTGTGTTCCCTCTCTTACATTCTCTCTGTCAGATAAATAAATAAAATCTTTAAAAAAAAAAAAAAAGAGTGATCCTGACATATGACCTTGATTGTTTCACTGTTGTTTTTCTGGTAAACGTAAAGGCAAATATCAACCAACATTCATGTAAGAACTACACTCATTCATCAAGTGCTACTACAGGTTAGCAACAGATAGACGAGTTCAGAAAAAAAAAAAATCAACCAAAGTATTTTATGAGAATCAATTGGCTGTTTTCAATTGAAGTTTCCAATAAGGGTTTAGTGTATTTATTATTATTTGTAAATTGTGTGGTACACATCCTATATATAAGTTTGATGATAAGCTTATGTATAGATTACATACATTTTTTTCCAGAGAAACAGTTGTTAAACATTTATAAGCAAACCACTACCTGTGCCTCACTCTCATATGGAGAAAGGGGGAACTGGTTCATTTTTCTTTGTTAATTTTGTTTTTACTCTTAGGACAGTTATCTCTTTTTATTGAGAAATATCCAATTTTGGATCTCTGCCTATCGGCCCTTTGTTGTTTTCTACAGTGTCAAAATAGCTTGGCTTAAGGGCTACTACAAGGAAAAGAAGGCAGGAATTATTTTCTTTACAGTTAAAAGTGGTTTTTAAAGATGAATATAGTTGACTCTTGAACAACATAGATTTGAACTGTGTGGTCCATTTATATGCAGATTTTTTACAGCACAGTTCTGTAAATATATTTTCTCTTCCTTATGTTTGTTTTTCTTAATAACATTTTTTTCTCTAGCTTACTTTATTGTAAGAATACAGTATGTAACACAAGTAACACACAAAAATATGTGGTAATTGACTGTTTATGTTACTACCACTACTACTACAGCCAACAGCAGACTACTTACTACTAGTTAAGTTTTGGGGGAGTCAAATGTCATATGCAGATTTTCAACTGTGGGGGGTGAGGCACTCCTAACCTTTGCATTTTTCAAGGGTCAACTGTATGCACTGCATTATTTGTGCTAATAATCAAGCTGACCCAAAACATACTTGTTGTGCCTTCAAAATTATTTTTCTGAGTTTGAAAAAGATTTATGTTTGTGATATTTGAAAGAAAATGACTTTTTTTTTTCTTTTTTAAAGAAACCAGGATGTACCCTGAGAACATTTTAAACCCAGGTCTGCAACCTACTAAATCTGTTATCCTCTTAGATAACTTCCCTGTACTTCAGTTTCCCCATCTGTGAAATGAACATGATAAAGCAATCTACTGCATAGGATTGTTGTGATAATTAGATTAGTCAATGTGTGTAAAGTATTTAAAACATTGTGGGGCACACAACAGAAGGCTTGCCATTATCATCACCCCTGCTATTACTACTATAATTGCTGCTGCTACACAAAGAAATCAACTCACTGACTTACAGATACTAAAAGTAGAGTCCTGACCTTAGATTCATGCTGGTGTAAAAAAAGTGACTTACCAAAGATCACACAATTTGTAGTATTAGAACCCAAAACAGATGTCATATCTCCTGATAATCTATTCTCTTGTTAAGTTACTGGCTTCTTTCTGAGCTTTTCATTTATCTTAACTAGTCAATTTTCAGGAGCCATGTGATTTTTTTATGCAAAAGAATGCTTTAAGCAGACTAGGATGCTGTACAGGTATATTGTCCAATGTGGTAGCCACTTGCCACATGTGACTCCTGAGCATTTGATGTGTGACTAGGGGGAACTGCAATATGCTATAAGTGTAAAACACAAAAGATTTTGAAAACTTTCCAGAAAAATAAAATGTAAAATGCTCTTTAATAATGTTTATGTTAGTTGTAAGTTTAAACTATAATATTTTGAATATGTTGGGTTAAATAGAATATATTATTAAAATTAGTCTCACCTATTTCTTTTTAGTGTTATTTCTAAAAAAAGTTAAAATCACATATGTGGCCCACATTTGTGGCATGCATTATATTTATACTGGATGGTCCTCTACACAAGAGTAATCTCTATGTCCAACTTTGAAAGCTGAAAATATTGTTCTGTTTAATAAATCAACAAGTGTTCTTTGGCTCAAAGGAACTATCATCCACCTAGTCATGCAAGGGAGAACTCTTAAGAGGTACTGATGACTCTTCCCCCTTCCTCTACCCCACACACAAGAGTAGTTGAATCATTCTCAAATTTATCTCTCTGTCTACCAGTGCAATCCTCATCATTCCTTATGTGGAAATTACAAGAGTCTTCAACCATGCTACTTGGCCACCAGCCTTGGCTCCCAAAAATCCATCTCCTACATTGCTGCCAGAAAAATATGTATCTAAACAATACAAGTCAGATCATGGCACTTTACTGACAAAGGCCCTTCCCTTGATTTCTATTATTAAGTTCACTGGTGTGACACATTCTCCTAACCCTATGACTTTGACACAGCTTACTTATCCAGCTTCATCTCAACTCCTTGCACATGTTACCTTTGAAGTGATACAAAGAAATTCTTAAATATGCACAACTTTGCTAAGTATTTGGTTGTGGTGGGAGTGTGAAGAGTAGAAAAGAATGGAGACGAAGACCTGGGCAATGGTAGGAAATGATTACTTATTATATTTATAAACTCATTAGCAAATTTTTTTGAATGAAATATAAAACAGATTCAACATCCTACAGGGTGTCCTGGCCAATGTTAAAAACAGAAAAAAAAAATCTGTATGGTTTTATCAGATACATGTTAATATGATTCCTCTGGTTTCCTCAAAATTGTGACCTCCTGAAATAAAATCATATATGAAAAGAGTTTTGTGCCTGGGACATGGTGTATATTTAATCCACAATCACTTTCTAACCCTTTACTTGCATCTCACTTCCACCAACCTACCCCCATCATAATGGGTCTCTAGGTGGAAGCCCAGGAGAAGAAATCTAAACTTTCAAAAATAATGGATGGTTTAAGCAAAAGATCACTTTGAAGGCCTTTATCAATGTCACAGACCACTGATTACCGAGGAGCTTAAATATATGTTATTGCATGGAAGAGCCTCATTTGTTGAAAATAGTGAAGAGAGTAAAAGAAGAGCACTGGAGGCTGTGTGAGCAATAATTGGAAAAACACGGAAAACACATTTATGCAGGCGTCTTTGCTGACAAAGAAACAAAAATAATGAAATCATGTGAATGGCCAGGTTATCTCTATTTCAAAAAGCATATGTCATAATATACGGAGATAACACTGGAGAATTTTACTTAGTAGTAAGATGAAACTTACATCTTGATGAAAGGTAATTTGCTTCTGGCTAACATTCTCACTAACTATCCTGCTCAGTAACTAACTTCACTCTCCTTTTAAATTCTAAAAATCAAAATGTAATTCTATAACGACTGACTTACACACTTAGGTAAATAAATAATTATGGAAACATCATTGGCACCTTGATGAAAGTTGCTATTTTCACTGTGATAATGCTTAGATTTTTTTTTCCTTCAGAGATGTAGAGTCCTCTTTTTTATTTTTAAGATTATAAGAAATTTTTAATAGTCATCATCCTTGTGACTTAGTAAGATTTCTACTCAGACTGATGGATTATTTGAAACACATAATTAATAATTATTGTTACCAAAATGAAGATGCATTTATAGAACTGAACTTCTCCATTATTTAACAGCTGGTCAAAAACATTTTCATAGGCTTTGTTATTAAGCTGCCTATATTTGTAGAATCTGCAAGTCTGAGAAATATTTGGAATCCACCTAATCCACCCTCAGACCCAAGTTAGGCATCCCATTCAGTTCAAGAGGTTTTCCCTTTTGCTCTCAGATCTAATTCATCAGACTTTGATATAATGCTTGAATAACTTTTAAGTTTTCTTAAGTTTAAGCATCAAAATGACACCTCTGGCTAATTACTGCACTAAGAGGCTGATTTCCTATGTCAAAATTCCCCATTCTGAGAGAATTCTGGCACAGGGTGGTAGCTGCTTATAACTGGATTAAGATTACCCAAACTTGGGAAGATTTAGCTTTCACAGCCCCCACTTGGGCAAGGGAAGATGAGATTGTCATTCTTTTCTGGCTCCCACAACTCATTGTTTTTTTTCAATATACAAGGTTAAGAGGATTTCAACCTAAAATTTACACTGTATTTCTATAAAATTACATAGTGGTAGCAGCCACACTGAGGATGCATACACAAAGACAAAATGATGTTGCCACGACTTTTTCCCCAGACTTTGCCGTGCTTCCTTTTTTTTTTTTTTTTTTAAAGATTTTATTTATTTATTTGATACAAAGAGAGAGATTACAAGTAGGCAGAGAGGCAGGCAGAGAGAGAGGAGGAAGCAGGCTCCCCGTGGAGCAGAGAGCCCAATGCGGGCCTCGATCCCAGGACCCTGAGATCATGACCTGAGCCGAAAGCAGGGGCTTTAACCCACTGAGCCACCCAGGCGCCCTTTTGCCGTGCTTCCAACACCCTCCATCCTCACTTGCTCTGCAATCCCAATCTTTCACTCCAGGAGTAGGCAAACCATGCCACATGGGCCAAATCTGGACTGCCACCTGCTTTTGGTAAATAAAATTTTATTAGAATACAGCCACGCTCATTTGTTTACTATGGCATCTTTCATGTTACAACAGGAGAACTGAATAACAATGACAGAGATCATATGGTCTGCAAGCCTAAAGTAATTACAATCTGGCCCTTTGGGTTAATAGTTCCTGACCTCTGACCTACCAGGATCACTGAATTCTCTCTTTCATCCCCTCCTCCTATGTGGTGGATGACCAAGTCAAGGGAACTCTTCCACTTTTTCAAGGACACAGCAAATACTTTCAAGCCACAAAATGCACTTTGCTAGTAATATTCTCCTTTACCTTCACTTTGCTGAGTTCTGACCCATCCTTTCAAATTCAGCTCTAGTGTCATTTCACTTGAGATTCTTTTCTTGACTATCCCATGAAATAAAACTCTTTTGTATCATTTTATTCCATAAACACATTTGTCAGAATTTATCTCATTCTCTTTTAAGTAATCTTTTGTGCCCTCAAGTACATCAGTGAATTCATTTGGAGAAAACTGATTTCTTTACTATACTATCTAACTATGTAGACTCATGGTATTCATTTATTCAATTCTTCTTAAAAGCTGTTTTGAGCTATTCTTCTTCTAATAATAGACTTTGATGAAGAAACAGTATCATCTACAACACTGCATTTCATTTTCCCCAAATCTCCATCCAATCTATGCCTGTCACTCCCTAGGTAACCCAAAGCACAGTGCCCAGTTCATAGGGTAAGATAAACTCCAAAAGGATCAGAGATTAAATGTGAAATATTAAACCATACAAGTACAGTTGACCCTTCAACAACATGGGTTTGAACGGCATGGGTCCACTTATACACAGATATTTTTCAATAAATACACTATGGTACTGTAAATGTAAACATTATCTCTTCCTTTTGATTTCCTATATAACATTTTCTTTTCTCTGACTTACCTTATTACAAGAATACAGAATACAATCAATGTTATTGATAAGGATTCCAGTCAACAGTAAGGCTATCAGTGGTTGAGGTTTTGGGAAGCCAAATATTATATGCAGATTTTCCACTAGTATTATGTTATGCTATAATTATACTACATTATAATTATAATATAATTATATTATAATATAATTATAATATACTATTCTATTATTATTATTATTTCTGTTAACTCTAACCCCTACATTATTCAAGGATCAACTGTACTTGAAAAAACCATGATGAAATAAAATTTCCTCTATAATTTGATAATGGTAAAAACTTCCCTAACTATAATTCAAAATTCAGAAAGAATAAGAGAAAACACTGATAAATTTGATTCCATAAAACCTTCAAAAATTTTTTATACATAGGAAAGGCAACATGAGTAAAGTAAAAGGACAAATGACAAACTGAGAAAAAATATTTGCCATTTCTATCACAGAAAAAGAGATAATATTCTGAATATAATTTTTAAACATAGAGAAGAAATAAGCCAACACTTTATTGAAAAATGAGCTGAAGATATCAACAGATAAATGACAGAATGAAATGCAAATAGTTCATAACGCCACAAGAAGATACTCAACCTTACTCATAATAAGAGAAATGAAAATTAAACTAGTTAGGTATTTCTCTCCTAGTAGACTGGCAACAATAAAAACATCTGAAATCTGTTGATGAGACCTTGAGGAAACAGGCATTCATATACTGTTGATAGAAATTCAAAATGATACACTAACAGGGGAGAATTTGGCAACTTCTGGTAAAATAACACATGCATTTATCTTCTCGTGCAGCAGTTTGACATCTAACAATCTAATCAAAGATACACTGGCAGAACTATGAAAAGATATATGCAGAAGGTTATTCTTTACACCATTTATAATAGCATAAGACAGGAATAACCTGAGTGTTCATAAATAACAGATTGGGTGAGACCACAGAAAACTACGAAGCTCCACAGAGGAAGGATAATACCACTATACCACTACTATGGAGAGATTCCCACCATATATTGTTAATTGGAAGCAGCAAAGTGCATTTGGTATGTGTCTGCTATTTTTCAGAAATAGTTGTTTTCCTGAATCCATCTCCCTACCGCCTATACACACATACCAACAACAACGTGTAACTTCAGGAGAACTACCACTTGATGCCTGGATTCACTTTGAGTCACAAAAGCCAAAGTGAAAGGTTCTCCCCCGGCCCTCATTCATTTTTCTAGTAATACTCAGAATCTTCTCAGGCAACAGGGACCTGCAGCACTTGCCCTTGCCTGACGTGACCTGGGGAATGTAAAGAGCTTTTCAGACCAAATGGGTTGAGTTGTTTTCATAATCTCCAACTGATCAGGCCCAAAAACAAGGTTGAGTTCTTCATAATAAAGCCCCATACAATAATGTAGTATTTAATACTTATCCAAAGGAATGTATAGCTGAAATTCCATAAAAACTATTTTTATTGCTAATTATGGGAAGAATTTTACTTAACCTGTATTTTACACCTACTATGAGCTAGGCACTATTTTCACTACTTCATAAATATTAACTAATTTAACCTTATAAAAATCTATAAGGCATTCCCACTGTTTCATTAAAGAAGAAACTGGAGCAGAGAGGGATTAAATTATCTATCCAGAGTCACCTAGCTAGTAAGTAAGTGACAGAGCTGGGATTTGAACCCAGGTTTGGCAATTAAACTACAATACTCTGCTGCCTCTCTATTCAACTCTTCTAGCACTTCAGTTATGCATGCTACAGTTCACAATACAGGCTGCCTTTTTTTTTTCTATAACCAAACACCATGTTTTAAGCATATAAATCAACTTAAGCATATGGCAGTTTTTAAAATATCTTTGGACATGTTTTTAAAATTCACGTAAGACAGTCTTCAGAGCAAGGGTCAAAGGGAAGTTAAGAATAATAAGTACATCGAGTTAAATACACAGTTCTTTCCAATGCTTCACAGATGGTTCCTTAACTGTTCATTTACTTAAAAAAAATAAAATAAAAATAGGGGTAAAATTTTCTGGATCTGTTACAAATTATAATGGCAAAAACTCACTAGCTTAAAAAAAAGTTGCAGGTTTATCGGCTTTCTTTCACTATCATGAGCATGTGTATCATTTTATTTGCCAAAAGCTCACCTCCCCTCAATAGAGCATACAAGCTGGCTCCTGGGAGATTGAAGAGTGCTGCTCAAAGACAGAATTTTGGAAGTACTTGGTGGAAACATAAGCCCACTCCTAGTACATGCCCATATGGAACAATGTGAAAGGCAGTGAATACGCCATAGCAGAAATTTTGTAAAATGGAAGATGACTATAATCTATATATTTGAAGACAGATTATGTTAGAGACAAAAATTACACTATTATATAATTCATGCTTTTGGTAGTCTATTTTACAGCTGACTTTGAGAAAAAAATGGCCCAATTACAAAGACAGTATCTTACATGTCTTTGTGGCTAACCACATGCCTTCTATCACCTGCATTCTCTATCCCTGAAAACTAGCATAGCCTACAAATAACAATATAATTGAAATTCCCTTAAACTCAAGGGATTAGTGACACAGGTATTCTCATGCTAGAAGGCAGCAGCCAATGAGAAAACGTCTTTGTAAGTCCTATTCATTTAGACATTATAGGAACAATGGAAGAGGGAGGCAAAATTCCTTAAGCCATTAAGACAGGTATAGGATATCCCCAAGTGAAGCAGAAATTCTCTTGATCTTGGGAAATAATAAAAAGGAATTTAAATTGTCTTAGGATATCCTAGAACAAAGGGGGGAAATTTAAAGTAGTAGGGGGGAAAAATCCAGTAAGGACTATAGAGGACCAATAATTTAATCAATTCACCTGCTCTTAAGACAAAAACACAACGAAAATGTATGTCAGTTCAATATTCAAGATAGGCTGGGGGAAAAAAAAAACAACAGAAACTAGAAAAATGGAAGACTAATACTTCAGGTGTACTTCCATTACAATTTCTGTAACAATGTCCTGAATCATTCCAGTTTCAAATATTCTGTATTATTGTTCAGATATATTCATCTGTATTTATCACATGTTGTGATTTTTATGTAGTCTAGGTCCTCCTTCCTGACTAGCAGCTGGACAAAAAGTGACCCCTGCCATTTCCCTCTTCTCCTCCCCCACACTCAAACAATCCCAGCCCTAATGTGTTTTGGCACTGTAACCATACCTTCCTTCTCACACTGACAGCCAGGATTCCCAACCTGACCAACCTCAGACTTCCAGCCCTGAACCATTCTCAAGGCCACAAATCCAACCCCATCCTTCACCTCAACTGAGAAAACTTAGTTTGCTTGGCTCTGCGCCCTAAACTTCTGAACATCCCCCAGCTGTTTTTTGGACACAAGTTCCCTTTCCATAAACCGCAACAACAAAAAGGCATATTTTAGGTACTTACCTACCGCGAACTTTAGTTCCTCTCTCTCTAAAGGGTCCTCTGACAGTGCAGTGAAGATAAGGAAACAGCGAAGAGAAAATCAGTTCAATTCCTGAAATATTTACTGAGCATCTGCTATACGTTCCGTGTAAGCACTGTTCTCCATGCTAGCTGAGAGGGGATGGGGCTGAAACACCCCAAATACATGCTATACATCCCTTGTTCTCAAAACTCTCAGAGTTGAATGGGTTGGGACAGGGGTGAAAAATCAACTAGAATATAGGGGTAATTCTTACATGACATGATCTAGCTTCACTTGAAGAATGAATTACGGAGGGAAAGGATGAACTAGGGGAATAATGCTTGCCTTTCTCTGTTATGAGCACCAAAGGGGAAGCAATTGCTCAAGAAAGTCTCTATTGAAGAAATGGTTCTGGGACTAGATCTGGAAGGATAAGTAGGATTTCAGTAATGGACAATGAGTGAAAGTACAGAAGCTATACTCTTGGTGGCCCTGCTGTTGTTGTGTCTGCCCTAAAATCTATCTGACTACCTAACTCACTTTCCAGTGGGCAACTGTATTAGTTTGCTAGGTCTGCTGTAACAACGTACCCACAAACTGGCTGAAACAAGAGAAATTTATTTTCGCTTGGTCCTGGAGCCCCGAAGTCCTAGATCAAGGTTCCTGGCAGGGCTAGTTCTTTCTGAGGGCCATGAGGGAGGATCTGTCATGCCTCATGCCTAGCTTCTGGCAGTTTGCTAGCAATCTTGTCATTCCTTGGCTTGTAGAATCATCGCCCTATCTCTGCCTTCATCTTCACATGGTTTGTCCCCTGTGTGCATATCATTTTTCAAATTTCCCCTTTTTATAAAGACACCAGTCATACTAGATGAGGGCCCACCCTAATGACGTCATTTTAACTTGATTACCTCTGTGAAGACCATATCTCCAAATAAGGTCACATTCTGAGGCACTGAATATTAGGAGTTTAATATATGAATTGGGGAGGGGGGGATACAACTCAATCCATAATAGGAAGATACTAAAAATATACTAAATGTGAATATTATATTTATTACATTATTAATTAACACTAAAATACATGTATATTATATTAACACAATTGTGAGTAATATAATATTAACATATTATGTTATGATATATAATATATATAACATAAATCTTTACTGACCACTCACTATGAGCTAAATTATTTTCTCAATATTATTTCATTTAGTTCTCACAACATTCTATGAAAAACTTCCTACTTGAAGAAAAAAAATAAAGATGAAGAAACTAATATTCAAAGGGGTTAATAAATTGCACACAACCACATGTTTGCAAGCAGTGAAGTTGAAATTTACCCCAAGGTCTATGTATTTTTATCCTTGGAACTCTAATCAACTGCACTAAATATGGTGTTAATATACACACACATTTAGAAACGGACAGCTGTAAAGTAATAAAATGGATTCTTCTGTATGGTTTGTGAAAATTATTCTAGATTTACACATTATGTAGACAAATTAGAAAAATTGCTCATAGCACAAAGGCATTTTCATATTCACAGACTTTTGTTAGGTGAAATATTGGTCTTTTTCAAATTCTTCACCTCAAATCCAACAGTACCTTGAAAGTTTCATGTTTTTAGAGTCTTTATTTCTGAATAGCAAGAAGGGCACATTTTATGCCTACAGATTCCAAGTCCAAAAATGACTTGTTTTCTTCCCATGAGAAGTAAGTGAACAAAGGGAACAGATAATGCATTACAGTACAAATAGGATCCAAATAAAGGGCGCCTGGGTGGCTCAGTGGGTTAAAGCCTCTGCTTTCAGCTCAGGTCATGATCTCAGCATCCTGGGATCAAGGCCCACATCGGGCTCTCTGCTCAGCAGGGAGCCTGCTTCCTCCTCTCCCTGTCTCTCTGCCTGCCTCTCTGCCTACTTGTAATCTCTCTCTCTGTGTCAAATAAATAAATAAAATCTTAAAAAAAAAAAGGATCCAAATAAAAATACTAAAGAACTTGGGTCCTGAACAAGTAATAAAAGGTTTAATGTCATCTACTCTTACTGTAAGTCCTGTTCAGAGGATACCAATTTAAAAGGGCAGAAAGCAAGTGAGGGTATTTTCATCTTTCTGTTTCAGTAACAGGAGTTGTATTGAAAAGAAATCATAAGGGTAATAATACTTTAGATTTTCACAGTGCTTTAGAATTTTCAATATTCTCACATATTTTGTTTGGTGGGCAAAATAAGGACAATGACCTCTAATTTGCAGATAAAAACACTAAGGCCCAGAGAGTTTAAGTGGCCTTCCAATGTGACCTAACTAATAAATAATAAGAAACACACAAAAAGACATTCCATACCTTCAGAACAGTTTTTTGTTAGCCTCCAGGAATGCTAGCCTTTGGGAATAACATGTAGCTCTTCGATATCAAAGCTAAAATGACTTATGAAGCTCTTCATCAAGAATCTGTTACAAAAGATGCTGAATTGTTTTTCAGGTCATAATGTTTATTAACTGTTAATCAAAGTTCTCCCCATATGGCTTTGTATGATTTTATGAGTGGCTACCAAGTATCTATCACTTGTGAACAATAAACTACAGAAAAATAAAACACAAGACTGTATCATTCATTCAAGGTTTAAAATATAACATTAATTTATTCACTGATGCAATGAATGAGTTGAATAAATGAGCTGAATATTGAGAAACTACAATGTGCTAGACATTGGGCTACATACTAAGAATATAATAATAAGCAAAAATAAAATCATCACATCTTTAGAGATTTAACTGGCTGACATGTGGGCCCATAACACGTGGGCACAATTTTCAAATGTGAGGTACACTATGAAAGATTATCTTCCAAGAAGACAGACTGGGATAATCAGGAAAGCCCTCCTTAAGGAAGGGATACAAGTGGTGAGGTTCGAGTATGCGGATGAACTTAATTAACAAGGACCAGTGGTGTGGTAAAGAGGAAGAGAGATACCAGGCAGAGTTAATAGTGTGCAAATGACTTAAATTGGGATGGCACATAACACACTTTAGAATACAGATGAACTCGTTTACAATAGCCACCTCTACTTTCTCACTTGTTTCTCTCCTTAACACTCTTCCTTCAGGATTGCATCTCTACCACTCCACTCAAAACTGTTCTTAAGGTCAGCAATGACCACCATATTGTAAATCCAACAGGCACTTTTCTTTCACCTCATTCATCTCTCACTGGCATTCAAACTGCTAATCATCCCCCTTGCCTCATGAAAAAACTGAAAATAATCTCTTGGCTCGCCTTCTCAGTTTTCTTTGCTGGTTCTTCTTTGGCTTGACCCTTAATACTGGAGCCCAAGGGTTTGATCCCAGGTCCTTTACTTTTATTTATTTATATCTTTAAAAGATATCACCCAGTCACACGGCCTTAATTCCACTTACCTGTTAACTCTCAAATACATACTTCTAGACCTGATTTTCCACTGAGATTCAGACTTTTACATATAATTGCCGTCTTGACATCTCCACTTGAAAACAAAATGTAGTTCTCTAAGTTAACATGGAAAAAAAAAACTGATTCCCATCTCCTCAAATCTGCTGATCTTCTAGCCTTCCCTATCTTAGTGGGAGCCTCATCCCTCATTCTTCTTTTTCCTTTACTTCCATATAAATACATTTGCAAGTTTTTATCTCCAAAATGTATCCTATAATCATTCACTTCTCTCCACATTTATTAATATCACCTTAATCCAACTACCCAAGCACAAGTTTATATATTCCTTAACTAGTCTCCCTACTGCCATCCTTTATCTCTTTAAATCCAATTCCACTTGACAAACAGATATTCCTTTTTAAAATACAATTCCGATCACTCCATTGCTCTACTTGAACTTTCCAAGGGGTTTCCCTTTCTTGGAATAAAACTCCTAAACTCCTTAACCTAGCCTACACTCCTTTCATAATCTGGTCCAAACTCAGCTCTTTGTCCTCATCTTCCACACTAGTCTTCCTGTGGTAGGTGGAATGTCTCCCTCCCCAAGACATCTACACCCCAATCCCTGGGACTTGTGAATACATTACTTTATACGGCTAACAGGGATTGAGGTTGCAGATGAAATTAAGGCTGCTAATCAACTGACCTTAAAATGGAAAGTTATCCTGGATTTTCTAGGAGATCCAATGTAATCAGAAGGGTTCTTAGAAGAAGAACAGGGAGGCAGAAGAGTCAAGAGAATGAGATGGGATGGCAGAAACAAGGTCATCAACATGACGTAATATAAGACTCAACCCACAGAGTAAGGGCCATGAGCCAAGCAGCGTGAGCAACCTCTAGAAGCTGGAAAAGGCAAGGAAATATATACTCCCTTAGAGCTTCCAGAAAGGAATGGAGTCCTGCTGACACCTTGATTTTAGCCCAGTGAAACCCATTCAGACTTCTGACTTCCAGAACTGTAAGCCAGTAATTTGTGTTTTTTAAGCCGCTATGATCATTTGTTGCAGCAGTAATAGAAAACTAATATGCTAGCTCACCATTAACCAGCCACACTGGTCTAGTTCATAAACAAACTTGTTTCTCCCTCAGAGCTTTTATCTTTGTTGTCATCACAACTTGGAATGTCCTGTTCCCATATATTCACATGGCTGACTTGGCTGCTTCTTGTCATTTTGAGCTCAGCTTCACAGAGAGGTCTTCCCTGACCACTCAGTTCAAGGTAGCTTGTCATCACTTTCTATCACATTATGTTTTGTTTCTTTGTAAAAATTTTACCCTCTGAAATTACTTTGTTATTTACTGGTGTGGTTGCTTGTAGCCTAATTCCCTACTCTAGAATATAATTTCCATGAGAATAGGATCCCTGACCTTGTTCATCACTTTATCCTCAGTGCTTGAACAGTATTTGGCACAAATTTTATGCTCAATGATAAATGTTGGCCACTGAATGAATAAAACCTGCTATGAGTGAAGTAGAAAAGAATGATAGAAAGAGGGATAGGAGAAGAGGCTGGAGAGGTAGACTTGGCAGATCACATGGTATCTTAGAGTCCTTGTTAAGAACTTTGATCTTTATCCTAAACACATTGAGAAGCCACAGAAAAACTGTTGACAGGGAACCAATGTATTCATACTTCTGATTTTATAAGGTTTGGAGACAGACTGGAGAAGGGGCAATGATATATGTGAATATAAGGAGAATAAGTAAGAAGGATACTATTGGGCAGTCCAGGCAAAAAGTAATGGTAAACTTGGACTAGGGTGGTAGCAGTAAAAAAGCTAATGTATTAGAGATACAAATTAGAATTAAAAATCAGGGCACCTGGGTGGCTCAATGGGTTAAAGCCTCTGCCTTCAGCTCGGGTCATGATCCCAGGGTCCTGGGATCAAGGCCCATGTCAGGCTCCCTGCTCAGCAGGGCTGCTGACCAGGGAGCCTGCTTCCTTCTCTCTGCCTGCCTCTCTTCCTGCTTGTGATCTCTCTCTGTCAAGTAAATAAAAAAATACAAAAAAAAAAAAAAAACTTTAAAAAAAATTAATAAGACTGGTGATAGACCGAAATATAAGAAATCCAAATGAGAGGCACCTTGGTGGCTCAGTTGGTTGGTTAAGTGTCTGCTTTCAGCTCAGGTCATCATCTCAGGGTCCTGGGATCTAGCCCCATGTTGGGCTCCCTGCTCAGTGGGGGTAGGGTGGGGGGGGAGGTGTCTGTTTCTCCCTTTCACTCTGCCCCTCCCCCCTGCTCATGTTGCTTTCTCTCCCTCTCTCTCAAATAAATGGATAAAATCTTTAAAAAAGGGCGCCTGGGTGGCTCAGTGGGTTAAAGCCGCTGCCTTCAGCTCAGGTCATGATCCCAGGGTCCTGGGATCGAGGCCCACATCGGACTCTCTGCTCAGCGGGGACCCTGCTTCCTCCTCTCTCCTCTCTCTCTGCCTACTTGTAATCTCTCTCTCTGTGTCAAATGAATAAATAAAATCTTTAAAAATAAAAAAAAAATCTTAAAAAAAAAAAACGCCCAAATGAGTAGATCTCAAGAATGACTTCCAGATTTACATTTTAAGTAACTTAGAAGAATATAATGTCAATCTCCAAGGGGGAAAAACTGAAGAAGGAGCAAGCTGAGTGCATACATCAAGGGGAAAAGATTGGAAGAACAGTTTCACTTTTAGTTTGAGCTGTCCTCAAGACAAGCAGAGGGGCGCCTGGATGGCTCAGTCAATTGAGCGTCTGTCTGCCTTCGGCTCAGGTCATGGTCCCAGGGTCCTGGGATCAAGCCCCGTATTGGGCTCCCTGCTTGGAAGGGAGTCTATTTCTCCCTCTGCCCCTCCCCCCTGCTCATGCTCTTTCTCATTTTCTTTCTCTCAAATAAATAAAATCTTAAAAAAAAAAAGACATAAAAATGGAGACATCATATAGACAACTAAATTTTGAGCCAGGAACTCATATTAGAAGCAGTGGCAGATAATGTGTTCTGACAATAAAAACACAGAAAGCCATGAGATTAGATGAAATCATCTAGGGAAACAGCATAAAGAGAGAGAGCTCAGGATACTACAACTTCTCCTGTACTGAGAAGCCTTACCAAAGTTCCTCATTGCACCAGAAAGCTGTCCATCATGAACCAAGAAAGATGCCTGTTTGTATTTTGAGAATGTGCTCAGCCCATTTATATTACCATGGCTAGAATTTCCTCTTTTCCACTCCCCCTCTGCACATTTAGGTAGAGAAGGGAACCAAAAAGGAAATGTTGAAAAAGAGCAGTTGAGGAGATTGAGGGAAACCAGAATTTCACTTCATAGAATCTATAATAATACCCCAAATAAAAAGAACAGATAAGAAAATAGGAATTTGTGTGGGATAAATGCCTCCTCCCTTATCAGAGCATTATGAAACCAAAACCTCTCATCTCATGCTAAATGCTTGCACTGGATGAAAATTTAGGGACATGCATCTCAAAGTAAACACAATTTTTTGTGTTTACTTTAAAGATTTTATTTATTTATTTGACACAGAGAGAGATTACAAGTAGGCAGAGAGGCAGGCAGAGAGAGAGGAGGAAGCAGGCTCCCTGCTGAGCAGAGAGCCCGATGCGGGCCTGGATCCCAGGACCCTGAGATCATGACCTGAGCCGAAGGCAGAGGCTTTTAACCCACTGAGCCACCCAGGTGCCCAGTAAACACAATTTTGATGCAATTAGTTTTCCTATAACAATATCATCAAAAAGATGATTTGCCAGCCACAGCAGCCAAATCAAGCACCGTCATGTGTTTCACTGTGGAGGTCAGATGGCACTTCCCAATTTCCTTATCCAGAGGTTCTCAAAGTGGGGACCCTAGAGTTCTTAAGACCATTTCAGGCAGGCTGCAAAACCAATACCAATATGTTATTCATAATACCAGGATATTATTTATCTTTTTCAGTCTCATTCTCTCTAGAGTGTATAGTGAAGTTTTCCAGAGACTTCATGACATGGATATCACAACAGACTGAATGTTGAAGGAGATGGAATATATTAAAGATGTTAGCAAAAATGTAAAATACTGCCATTCTTTGTTTTGTAAAGTTGTTTTTCATAAACATTTTAACATTCAAGGGATTCATTACTGAGTCTTAAATAAATTGAAATTTAAAATTTCCCGTTTGAATTTCTGACAATAAATACCAACAGACAAAACCCATACAAACAGAAGCTCTTTGGTCCTCAGTAATGTTAACTGTGTGAAGAAATCCTGGGACCAAAATCTGAGAAGCACTGGCCTAAAAGGTAAGAGAAAGGGTTCCGACACCTGGGACAAAGGACGGCAGGCTCCCCATTCCCACCCTCTGGCTAGCAAAGACTCACCTGCACTGGAACCTTGGGATGCTCTCCCCAGGCGCCCAGCCTCTGCCCTAGTTTCATTCCGGGACTCCCAGCCTCGCCCGAAGTCCCGGCTCCCTGGGGCCCGGCCTGGCCCTCACACCTCCAGCTGCCACCCAGCCGGGATCTCCGCACGAGGCCGGGGCACTGGGCGGCCCCGAACTGTCCTGGGCGGGAATGGTAGCCACGGGCGGGGAACACCCGGGCATCTCACTCGGCTGGCGGGGAGGGGAACCCCGCCCCGGACTGGGCCTCCTACTCACTGGGTCGTGGGTCTCAGGGGTCACACGATCCCTTGCTGTGTGCGATGGCAGGGACCACGCCACGGCCTGCCCTTCACGCGTCCCCAGGTACAGCTTCCTTGGACTCTTGAAGGAATATTCAGCCCCGCGGGGTTGGGCAGTTTTGTGCTCCCTTGGCCTGTTCCTTCTCTTCAAGCACACAGAGAGGGAAAACACCGGGCAGAGGTCTTCAGAGCCCTGTCACGAGTCAACACGCTGAGGCGAGGAGGAGGACGAGGAAGGAGACGCCCCACGTACAGGACCAGCAGAGCGTCGGCCACGTCTGAGTCTGCGCAGTAGAGATGGTGTGGGATCTCCCACAATGCCTGCGCTCCACGTGGCTACAGGGCATCTTTGGGGGGGCGGGGCAGCCTTGAAAGGGGGCGGGGTTAGCAAACTGGGCTCTAACCTTGATAAGCTTCGGTAGGTAAAAACCAAAAGTAGACTTTTGTTTCTGTGTTTACAGGGTGGGGATACATTTTAAGAATTAAAAGCAAATACTCTAAGGAGCAGAGCATGGCATGTATAAATATAAACAGTAGTTTGAAAGAGAATAGAGCCAGACTACCCAGGCCAAGGAGGATTGTACACAGGGAGAACTGGGTACAGAAGAGCCAAATCAATGTTAATACTTAGTTCAGCTTCTGTCAAGCAAGCCCTGGGAATTGCCTGAGATCACCAGGGGCCCACTGTCGGTCAGCATCTGAGTGAGCACCCCTTTCTCCTGTCCTGAGAAGGCACCAAGCAACGTGTGATCCAACAAGAGAGATTCCTGTCTGCACTTACAGACTTCCCTCAGCCTCTGGACCACGAAGGTTGGAACAGTGGATACTCCAGTGGCACTGATGGTGTGAAACGGAAAGTGGCTACAGCCTTGACATAGTTGGGAGTTAAAAGACCCAGCTCAAGATTTATACCCCTCTCCATTCCCATACCCAAGCTGGAAAAGTGATGAAACCCTCTCCTTCTTAGAGAAAGGGGCTTGAAGCCAGAAGATCTTGACTGAGAGGACTTGATAGCAGGCCAAGAAAAGACTTAAGTTCAAAGGAGCTAGTCAGAGCAGGGCTGAGCAGAAGGCTCAGAGAATTTGAATTTCAAAGGCAGTGGAAAACTTCAATAACTCTCAGAGCAAAAGGGGCTGTGTCTCACAAACTCTAAACAACTCTGCTATATCAGCGTCTCTGTCTCCACTCTTGACACTCACTAGTAGATGTTTTCTCTATATATCTGGACCTCCCATTAGAAAAGAGGTATATCTTCCTGCAACTTGGCTTTCCAGTCTCCAGTCTAGATTGTATAACCATTATCTTTTTTTTTTTTACATAACTTTTGATGACAAAGTAGGGTAGCCTCAGGGAATCACACTAACTAAAATCAGAACAACTATTAACAAATTAACAAATTATAGTTTGGACCCTTCTATTGTTAAGTCTAACGATTTTTGTGTAAATGGGGTTTTTGGATTGATGTATATACATTAAAATGCAGTCAGTTACTGGCTTTCCAGAGGGATGTGTGTGCGTGTGTGTGTGTATCAGAGATAGAGATTTAGAAGCAAGTGCCCTGGTAGAAATTCCAATTTTCATGTACTGAACTTTCACATTCACTTGAAGTGCTAATCAATGCTGGGTGTCTTACATTAAACAAAATATTACCTGTTTCAAATATTAACCTTCACAATGAAAATGCAAATCCTGGCTAGAAACTCCTTGGCCAGCTAATGAAAAGCTTGATGTATGTAAGATCAAGATACATCACAAATACGTGTAGTTTTAATGCACAGGAAATGTGAAGAAAATAGCGTAAGAAATCTCTAAAGTACATTCTGGGGTGTCATAAAAACATTTGGCAATCATTAGAATTGCATCCTGGCAACTTCAGAAGTTTGACCACTCTAAAAAGTTTACTAATCCTTGGGGAGCCTGGGTGGCTCAGGGGTTTAAGCATCTGCCTTCAATTCAGGACATGATCCCAGAGTCCTGGGATTGAGCCCCAAGTCGGGCTCCCCGTTCAGCTGGAAGTTTGCTTCTTTTTCTCCCTCCAGCCTTCTCCCTGCTTGTCCTCTCTCTCTCTCAAATAAATAAAATCTTAAAAAAAAAAAGTTTACTATCACTCATCAAAAATTGAGTGAAGTCAGACTGTGTTACATTCAGTCTTGTTCAACTTTGTCTATGCGCTGGTGTGTTTGAGAATGCAATAAGGAACTTACAGAGCTGTGTCACAATATGTATCTTGACACCTGGGAGGTTCTTTCACCTTACCAGATTACAAACATTATCAGATATCATTGACAATGACACAGAAATTGTGGGATGTAGACGGATGACTGTGTTTTTAAAGCACAGAAGCCGAAAGATCAAGCAATTTATCACTCACTGCTTTGCGGTGTCAGCACAGCATTGGGAACTGACAGAGAGCCTTGAGGAGCCTGAGATCCAATACCAGTTTACACAAGGGAAATAGAATCCCAAGTCCATGAGGTTTCTTAAAAAATGAGAGCTGTTACTGGGCTCTGCCTCTTAGGTTAAACATTATCCAGTAATGATTGATGCAAAAGGAGAAAACTATCTTGAAAGCTGGAGAGAAAGATGTATCCCAGAAGGAAAAGCAGCATTCTTATTATGTAGAGATTAATAAAATGTGAGGATCACGGGGCTTCCAGGTAGAAACTTAAGTGGCATAATGGTTAAGGATCAGGATTCAAGAGTCAAACTGCCTGGGTTTGGATCCTGGCTTTGTCATGTCCCAACTTCTCAAATTGGGCAAGCGAATTTCAGCCTATTTAATGGGGATGATGACAATAACATCATAAAGAATTAAGTAAGGAGATGCATATAAAGCACTTGATACAGTGACTGGCACACGATACATGCTCAAGAGGGTATTGCGCATGGAGTGGCAGGACAAAGCCCCCAGCAGTGAAATTTTAGCCCATGTACAAGTATTGGTCTATGTTCATCTCAGTTCCATGATGGGCCAGACATGAAAGGCACACAGTCACAACACAGACTACTGTCATAAAGAAAGCAGAAGTGAAGGGGTTACAAATGGGAATGTTACAAACTACCTGTGGCTTCACTCCAACACCCACTTGCACGAAAATCCAAGATAGAGATGATCATAAGTTATTTGGACTCTGTGGGGGAAAAAAAAATGTTGGCTTTACGTGATTTCTGCTGCCTTAACCACCCAAATTTCTAAGGGCATAGTGCACAGAACCCAGGGCAGGTTCAGGACTCCTAAACCGCTCTTAGTTTCTGGCTGTCTTCTAGCTCATTTGACTTTAGGCATGTCATTGAATCACTCTACCTCCTCAACCAATAAACAAAGGGAATACAATCTTGACTACTTGCTTAATACTTCCTGTTAAGAATATAGACATAATAATTTACAAGCATTTTGAGGGAGGGGAAATGAGTTTAAGAGGTACAGAAAAAGAGCTATAATTCTAAAGTTCATTATGAGATCAATAAATATTCTTTGGAAGGATGATTCACTGTGGTAACAACTGATAGACATGCATAACATGCACATAAAGGAGTAGAACACACACATAGTCGTGCAAACAGAACTATGTATTTAGAAGCAGGTGTCCTGGTTCTGATACTGCCTAACTCTGTGACTTTAAGTCAATTAAGATTTCTTTTCTTTGGTTTTCTCAGCTAAAGAACACAGACAATAAAATGCTAACTCCTGGCATTATTTTTTGGAAAATCAAATAGACATGAATGAACAGTTTATGATTTCCTCTAAAAATTATAATGTTAGTAATTAGGATCAATAGACTATTTGAAAATTTTTAATTATTTGAAAATTTTAATTTGTGAAAAATTTTTAATTTTTAATTTAATTTTTAATTTAATTTTAAATACACATAACCTAAAATTCACCCTCTTAACCATGTCCAGATGTACAGTCCTATAGTGTTAAATACGTTCATACCATAGTACAACCGATCCCTAGAACTTTTTCATCTTGCAAAACTGAAACTCTGTACCTGTAAGACAACAAGACCCATTCTCCCTTGCAACTCAGCTCCTGGCATTACCATTCTCCTTTCTGTTTCTATGAATGTGATAACTCTAGGTTTCTCATATAAGGGAAATCATACCATATTTGTCTTTTCATGATTGGCTTACTTCACTTAGTATAATGTCCTCAAGTTTCATTCATGTTTTAGGATTTCCTTTCTTTTTAAGACTAAATAATATTCCTCCACAGAATGTTAATACAAATCATTTTCCTTCTTTTTTGGCGTTCATTATTTATAACTCATTTTCCTCCTCCTGGAGATATTTTTAGCTTTCTCCCCGTACCAATTTTTGTGTCTTTAAAATGTGGTGTATCTATCACAACCAACTCGATAAACTCATTTTTTTCACATCAAATGTTACCCTGCTTTCTTCTGGGAACATCTGGTTTAAAAAAAAATGAGAAGCCTGACAGTAACTATAATAGGCTAGTGCTGTACCAACTTGACATAAAAAGCATTTCAACAAATTTGACATGATTGATGGCAGAGTCTCTTAATTTAGCTGTGCAGAGAAAAACTGCAAAGATTTGGTGTGTATATGTCACTATCCTCAAGGAAAAGCCATTTTTTACAAGCTCTATCATGACTGTTATTGTAATTGATAACACGGTCTAATGCGAAAGTTTAGTGTTGCTGGTTTGGTAGGGAAAGAAGTTTGCCTAAACAAGAAACTCTTATTTTATAGGCATACCTTGGAGATATTGTGGGTTCAGTTCCAGACCACTGCAATAAAGCAAGAATTACAATAAAGTAATTCAAATGAATTTTTGGTTTCCCAGTGGATATAAAAGTTACATTTATACTATATTCTAAAGTGTGCAATAATATTATGTCTTAAAAAATGACGTAATATTCTAAATTCTTTGTTGTCATTTCAAGAGTCTTCACAGCATCTTCATCAGTAATAGATTCCATCTCAAGAAACCACTTTCTTTACTCATCCGTAAGAAGCAACTCCTCAACTATGAAAATGTTATGAACTTGCAGCAATTCAGTCAAGTCTTCAGGATTTACTTCTAATTCTAGTTCTCTTGCTGTTTCCACCACATTTTCAGTTACTTCTGTCACTGAAGTCTTGAACCCCTCAAAGTCATCCATGAAGGTTGGTACCAACTTTTTCCAAACTCCTGTTAATATTGATATCTTGGGCGCCTGGGTGGCTCAGTGGGTTAAAGCCTCTGCTTTCGGCTCAGGTCATGATCTCAGGGTCCTGGGATCGAGGCCCGCATCGGGCTCCCTGCTCAGCGGGGAGCCTGCTTCCCCCTCTCTCTCTGCCTGCCTCTCTGCCTCCTTGTGATCTCTCTCCCTCTGTGAAATAAATAAATAAAATCTTTAAAAAAAAAAAATATTGATATCTTGACTTCTTCCCATGAATCATGCATGTCCTTAATGTCATCTAGAATGATGAATCCTTTCCAGAATGTTTTCAATGGACTTTGCCCAGATCCATCAGAGAAATCACTATCTATAGCAGCTATGACCTTATGAAATGTATTTCTTATATAATAAGGCTCAAAAGTCAAAATGACTCCTTGGTTCATGGACTACAGAATGGATATCTGTGTTAACAGGCATGAAAACAACATCAATCCTGTTGGACATCTCCATTAGAGCTCTTGGGTGACCAGGCGCATTGTCAGTGAGTGGCAGGTTTCAATAGTGGCCTTAAAATATTTAGTAAACCATGTCATAAACAGACATGCTATCATCCAGACCTTATTGTTCCATTTACAAAGCATAGGCAGAGTAGATTTAGCATAATTCCTACGGGACCTAGGATTTTCAGAATGGTAAATGAGCATTGGCTTCAACTTGAAGTCACCAGCTTCCTTACCTTCTAACACATGAGTCAGTCTGTCTTTTGGAACTTTGAAGTCGGGCACTGACTTCTTCTCTCCAGGTATAAACGTCCTAAATGGCATCTTTTTCCAATAGAAGCCTATTTCATCTACAGTGAAAATCTGTTGTCTGGTGTAGCCACCTTCCATAATGATCCTAGCTAGACCTTCTGGGTCACTTGTTGCAGCTTCTCCATCAGCACTAGCTGCTTCATCTTGTACTTTTAAGTTATATAAATGGTTTCTTTCCTTAAACCTCCCAAACCCCCTTCTGCTGGCTTCAAACTTTTCTCCTGCAGCTTCCTCACCTCCCTCAGTCCTCACAGAATCAAAGAGCATTAGAGCCTTGCTCTGGATTAGGCTTTGCCTTAAGGGAATGTTGTGGCTGGTTTGATCTTCTAATCTAGGCTACTAAAACTTTCTCCATTATCAGCAATAAGGATGTTTCACGTCCTTATCATTTGTTTGTGTGTTCACTGGAATAACACTTTTAATTTCTTTCAAGAACTTTACCTTTGCATTCACAACTTGGCTGTTTGGTGCAAGAGTCCTTGTTTTCAGCATGTCTTGGCTTTTGACATGACTTTACTAAGATTAATCATTCCTATCTTTTGATTTAAAGCCAGAGACATGTGACTCTTCCTTTCATTTGAACCCTTAGAGGCTATTGTAGGGTTATTCATTGGCCTAATTTCAATATTGTTGTGTTTCAGAGAATATGGAGGCCTGAGGAGAGGGAGAGAGAAGGGAAATGCCTGGCTGGTGGAGCAGTCAGAACACACACACTGTTTACTATGTTCACCATTTTATATGGGTTTATATGGGGTTATATGGTTTGTGGCACCCCCAAAACAATTACAATGGAAACATCAAAGGTCACTGATCACAAATCACCATAACAAATATAATAATAATGAAAAACTTTGAAATACTATGAGAATTACCAAAATGTCACACAGAGATAGAGTAAGCAAATGCCATTGGGAAAATGGCACAATAGAGTTGTTCAGGGTTGCCACAAACCCTCAATTTGTAAAAAATGTTATAAAGTGAAGTGCAATAAAACAAGGTATGCCTGCGTATAACTTTTTGCAACTGCTTATTAAAAAAAAAAAGCATCCAAACACAAATACATTTACAGAAAATACTTTGCAACAGAGACTTGTTCCTGCTTTATTTCAGAGGTTTTAAGAAGTCGTCTTATTTCCCCCCTTCACTAGTGAAAATACTTTTATGTAGCTTTCTTTCTTATTACAGAGAGAAGGTCTAAAGCTAATCTGAAATCTTTCTAAATCATTTCTTAGAATGGTTTGGATTTTTTTTCCAAATTAAAAAAAAAATCACTATTTCTTTTTCAGCTTTTATTTGCCTGCTGTTTGAATTGTTTTCCCAAATGTGAAATGTATCCATATAAGAGGATGAAGTAAATTTGAGACAAATATCAAGGTATCGCCAGGGAGATGTTTAGGCCGTTTCTACGTCTTGGCTAACCATTTCCCACTGTAATGTTCTCTCTTAGTCCCAGCCAATAATTTTCTCTGCATAATTTAGCAAATGTTGTGAATGATGCAAAGCACAGCATCAATCATAGTCTGAAAGAAATTCTTCTCATGGGTAGTTGATCCAGCGTGCTGAGGTAGGGGTGATAACTCCTTTGGTGTGGGGTGCCCAGGATCATTCACTTTAGGCTCAGCCAGGGGACTGGAACAGCTCACCCTCACTCACCCTATTGGCTGATGCTCCATTTTGAGGTTACATCTATAAAACGGCTTCTTTTTTCAAGGATGCTTTATCTCCTGTGCCATTCTATGAAAGCAGAATACCTCCTATGACAGAAGGGAAAAAGCAGTATTCCCCTGGGAATCTACCCATGTTAGAAATAACCACTGCATATATATTCAATGCCACCAAGAAAGATTTTCTCAGCCCACAACCCTCCTAGGAAAAGGAAGATGGCTTAGAGAGCCACCTGTACCAGCCACCTGTTGGCTTCCTTCATGAAACACAGACAGGCTGGGGCCTGGCCTACAATGTCTGGTATAGGGAAATTTGGCTTACTTTCCAAAACCTTTGGGCAATACCTAACAATTTCCAGGTATTTTTCACCTGATCATGAATTAATACATTGTAGTATAATAATTTATTTTTCCTGATTATCAAAACCACTCAGTTCCACTTCTTAGGGAAAATCTGATATGTGGCTAAATCTTTACATACAACTTTCTTCATCCCATTATTATTTGCAATATCAGAAAACTGAAGATAAGCTTACTGTCTAGTAGGGAAATGCATGGTAACATCTGCCTTCATTAAAAATGGTACTTTAAAAATTGAGGATAAGTAAAAAATGTTACCATATAATGTTTAGCAAGAAGAAGAAGGAGGAGGAGGAGGAGGAGGGAGAGAGAGAGAGAGAGAGAGAGAAAGGAAAGAAAAAAGAAAAGAAAAAGAAAGAAAAAGCGAGCAAGCAAGCAGGATACATGACTGAACAGCCAGTATTAAGTCAAGTATCAAGTCATATATACATTCATATCTGAGTGCACAGAAAAAATGGAAACAAAATACAGCCAAACATTAACAGTCATGTTCTCTAGGTGATGGGGAGGTGATATGATCTTTACTTTACTTTACTTTTTTCCATACACTTACTTGCATTTTCCAATTTCTTTACGATGGTCATGTATTGCTTTTATAGTCAGAAAAAGTGTTTTTTTTAATGCATGTTTATTATAGAAAATTTGGAAATTACTAAAAAATGCTGTAAAAAAATGAAGTTACCCATGGTCTCAGTATCCAGAGTCAACAGCGTTTTTAAAAAATGTGTTTTTCTCTGATCTCGTTTCCATATATACAGTGAACTCACACTATACACTGATTTGACTTGCGCATTTTAACTGATATATAAATAGTACTACTCCAATCTCTGCTCTCCTCATCCAATTTCCTTCTCTGACTCTGTCTCCCTGCCTCCTCCTTATAGGACTCTTGGGATTACATGGGACGAACCTGGATAATCCAGGCTAATCTCTCATTTCAAAATCCTCAATCTCTCAACATCTCTAAAGTCTTTTTTTAACAGGCTCCAGGGATTAGAACATGGATATCTTAGGAGGCACGTTATTCTGCCCACCACAGTGATTAGTCATCAATTAAACTAAGTGTGAAAGCCATCAGGACTCCTTGGCAGCATATAAAGAAATTCTCATTTCCTGCAGCTGGAGGACAGAAAAAACTGAGGATTAGTTTGAGGCCCTAATTAGAAAACAGACCTCCAGAGCAGATTGAATCCTCAGCCTGTCTTCTCTCTGATAAAGGCGAGTGCTCTCCCGTTCATCTGAAGAGGATACAGAGGCCTGCGCTCTGCAAGACAGAACATGCTGCCGTGTCTAACCCCATTTTCCTCCCTGGACACCAGTGACCTAAACAGAATTAATTACCTTATAACCTCAGCGGGGAAGTGTTGCACCTGCTAAGAGAGGAAAATAATGGTACTGGAAAGAAGCTGCAGGATGTTGCCAACAAAGACCTTTGGAACCAAGAGAATTTGAATGGCTATGTGTCCTGCGGGTGCTTGATGAGAAGTAGAACATAAAGTTAGATAGGTAAGGGAGTTTATTTGGAGATGTTGCTGCTAGGGTGAAAGCAATGCCCCACATTAAGTGAAGTGGAAATCTGTCACAGCAGACTATGGAGGAAGGGACCAAAAGGCATGGAGAAATGGGCATTCTAGAGAGAAGGCGCTATGTAAGGACTGAAACCTCCCCCCCAAAATATGGCTATGCCCCAAGAGAGGGCCCAGAGGACATTCAATACACCAAAGTAATAAGGAATGAGCATCACAAAGAAGCTCAGAGGTGGCCCTCTTCTCAAGACAAGGGTGATGACGGAAGGGGCTGTTGCAGAACTGCACTCCCAGAGAGCAACCGGGATGATAGAATCTTAACATAAAAGAGACAGGGTAATGGTGCTTCAATGTCAGAAGAGAGTGGGTGCCATTATCATGAACAAGGTTATGACATATCCAGGGTTGTGGAAGTGATTAATAGAACACAACACCCCTCGGGATGTGATAGATAAAATGAAACAAGATTATGTCATGATCTGTACCACTCAAAGAAATCTAAGATGTCTGATCAAAAGACTGAAAGCAGACACTCACACTGGCAGTCATAATCACTTGCCTAGTTTCCAGACCTGAGCCGGTTTCATACCCATCATTCATTGACTAAAGAAAGCTTGGGGCTCCAGAGGAAAGGACCTTGCAGTACAAGTATATGAAACAACATCTCCTAGCTTTTCCCCAAAAAAGACATGTAGCTATTTACTCAAGTAACTATACATGTTGAAAGAAGAATGCCAATATTTCACAGACTGTTGGACGCAGAGTCTGAGGTAACACAGAGGGGTGAAGACTCACCACGGTCTGGGTTAAAGTGAGTTTGAGAGAGCCAGGTAGCAAGTAGGTTAGTCCATAGTAGGTTAGTCCACAGATGTAGCCCGGGGCAATTTCCCCAGCCCCCAATTATTTAATTGAAATTTTGGTATTTGACAAATATTATTTGGTAATGATAATACATATCTGATAGATGGTAAGAACCTCACATTGGTTCCTCAACTTGTGGGATAAGAGCTTTCATGGTTGTCAAGGCTAAATGGAAGCATCTGGAACAATCCCCAGTCCCCATCCACTACCACCATACACATACACCCTAGCCAAAACAGTATCACATTTCATAGAAAAAGCAGAGATTCCGGTCATGCTTAACCTTAAAGATACAAAGGTAGTAAACCCCTTCTCCATTTAATTCATCACATTGAGCAATTTAAATGAATCCTTTTGATCCCAGAAAAAAAAGAAAAAAACTTTGTAAATAATCTCAAAACTTCAGCTTAACCAATGTTGACTTTATCTCCTCTAACTATTGGTTAATGTTTATAGGCCAAATATCACTACCACATATTCTCCACATAAATTATTGTTGACTAAATTCAGTGATGTACCACTGAATCAAAGACTAGACAGAGATTGAGCAACTTAGTCTCATTGGAATCAAATTTGACATGATATCCCCATATCAGCTAGGATGATAGAGTTACCAGATAACTTTACTATAAGCTACTTCTCATTTCTTTAAAGTGGTTATTTCCAGTTTTACTTGGAGATGAAACATTAAATTTTATTCTGGGAAAGGCTGTTCAACCAGATAATATCAAAACCATGAAAAGGAAAATAATAGGAATGACTAATTCCTCAAGAAAAATTTCTTATATTCCTGAGTCTCCAAGAAAGCAGGAGAGTGAAAAATGACTCATCAGACCTCAGTTTATTCTCCAATTTTATCCTTGGGGGAAGAAAACCCTCAAAAATCTTTATTAAGGATCGAATACATTCTCTAATGATTCCATATCAATTTGCTTACAACTTCTGCAGGGCATAGAACAGTGATTATAATCTGATATTAAACCTCAGCTCTACTACTTAATAGCTCTCTTATATTAGGCAAGATACTTAAATTTTATGATTCTTAGTTTTCTAGTCTAAAAAATGGGACTAATTACACTACTTGTCTCACAGGATTTGAATGGATATTGAATGAGATAATGTTCGTGAATACTTAGCATATTATCTGTACATAGTAAGTGTTCAGTGAAGTTTGGCTATGATTGATGAAATTATTCTGATAATGATTTTCCATAATGAGGTTAAGAGTTCCTATTTTAGGGGTGTCTGGGTGGCACAGTTGGTTAAATGTCCACTTGATTTAGGTTCAGGTCATGATCTCAGGGTCTGGGGATTGAACCCCACATTGGGCTCTGTGCTCACCACAATCTGCTTGTCCCTCTCCTTCTACCCCTCCCCCTGCTCTCCCTCTCTCTCTCTCTCTCTCTAAAATAAATAAATCTTTAAAAAAAAAAAAAGAGTTCCTACTTTAGGTGTGCCTGGGTGGCACAGTTGGTTAAGCATCCAACTCCTGGTTTCAGCTCAGGTCATGATCTCAGGGTCCTGGAATGAAGCTCCACATTGGGCTCCATGCTCAGTATGGAGCCTACTTGAGATCCTTTCTCTCCCTCTGCCCCTCCCTCTCATGTTGTCTCTCTCTCCCTGAAATAAATAAAACCTTTTTAAAAATAAAAGAATTCCTACCTTACATATCTCTGGCTAAATGCAAAGAGTCAAACTTTTGATTGCAATTATTAAAGACCACATCATTCCTTTTTGATTTATAGGAAATTTCTTTTTTTTTTTTTTAAAGATTCCATTTATTTATTTGACACAGAGAGAGAGATTACAAGTAGGCAGAGAGGCAGGCAGAGAGACAGGGAGAGGAGGAAGCAGGCTCCCTGCTGAGCAGAGAGCCCGATGCGGGCCTCGATCCCAGGACCCTGAGATCATGACCTGAGCCGAAAGCAGAGGCTTTAACCCACTGAGCCACCCAGGCACCCGATTTATAGGAAATTTCAGAAAGAACTTCCTGATACAAAGTTTAGAACCTTTGTATGAGAGGAATAGGGATTCTTTGCTCGAACTAAATAGTTGTAGTGGAAACATTGGAGACTATTCTATTCTAATTGATTTTAATTGGCCACCTCATAAACTTTAATGTTCTAGCCAAAAATTTCCTTGAGAATATTTTCAATATTTTCCCCTTTAGTCCTGTAGCTTTCAATGCGGTGTGTAAGATGACTCCTAGGTAGTGGGATTTGGGAAAGTGTTGTTTGGATCATAAAGGAAACAGTATTTCTATTCATGGAGAAACAAAATGTATCTTCATTGTGCAAAATCTATCTGCCTGAAGGTTGAAGGCTGAATTAGGGAATTTAAAAAATTCTTTTATTGTGACATATAACTTACATACAAAACAGTGCAAAAACAAGTAAACATCACCCAAATCAAGAGATAGCATTATTACCTAGGAAACCTGAGGTCAAGAAAGAGAACATTGCCAGAATCCCAGAGGCCTCATGAGTAACGTCCCAATCATGAAAACTACCCTCATTTTCATAGTTTTTAGCAGGAGGGTTGATCTAAATAATCTAGCTGGCCATTTCCAGAAATGGAAGTTCTGGGTGACTTTTCGAAGTCCCTCTTAATCTTACCATTCAGTAATGAGCTTAAAAGTGATGATCAGTAGGGGCACCTGGGTGGTTAAGTCAGTTAAGCATCTGCCTGCAGCTCAGGTCATGATCCCAGGGTCCTGGGAGCTAGCCCATATAGGGCTCCTGCTGGGCAGGGAGCCTGCTTCTCCCTCTCCCTCTGTCTGCTGCTCTGCCTGCTTGTGCTCTCTCTCAATCTCTCTGTCAAATAAATAAATAAAATCTTTTTAAAAAATGTGATGATCAATATGATTACATTCCTGTGTAAGTCTCTGATGTAATAAGCTACTCGAAACTGAAGGCCAAGGATTTCCATCAATCATTAGTCAATACTCAGCTGACTTGAAGAAAGGGAAAAAACCTTGAAAAATCCTAATACACTATTCATGAATGTCTCTCAGATAAAGTCTACTTACTTGAAAAAATTACTCATGGTTTCCTCTTTCATTGAAACTGGCAGATATTTATTACATGTTCTTCCCGCCCTCTTTTCTCCCCTGCCTCCCCAAAGTTCGCTCACTCACTCAGTCACTGAGCAATTCTTCAGGGAACTCTAGAGACTTACTTTTACTTCTGATTTTTAAATTCCATTATAAACAAAGACCCCTTTTCCTGTTGATTTTGTCCCAGTTTTCTGGAAGCTCTAAATGATTCTTGGCTTCTGTACATCAGTCTCAGAGTAATCTCTTTCTTTCTCCTTTGGAGCTTCTTAAAACAAATCAGCATAATTGTGTCTACTTACTCCTTTAGCATAAAGCCTTCATTCTAGTCTTTAAAACCACTCAGTGATCTTAGAAATGTTTTCTCCACAGTTTTGTTGACTATTTTTGAAGCAAGTAAAAGCAAGCAATCCAAATGTCTGATTATTTTTACTAACAAGAAGGCCCCACCAATAACCTTTCTTTGTGAGATTACTGGTAAAGTTCCATCTGACGATAACATTACTGCTTCAAGCCTAATTCTTTAAAACATAAGACTGTCCTTTCTTAGTAGACAAACACAGTCAAAGCCATCATTATTTGGCTGAACCATGTCAGATGAAATGCATCTTTTTTCTTCTCTCCAAGATCAATATAATGCCATACATCAGAGGAAAACTATATCCGTATAAACAAAAATGGACTTTTCAGAAGGAAATATGAAACATTAGATGCTCTGTTTCTTGTAGTAAAAACATATTTTCTATTCTGGAAAAGGTAACTCAGATCCATGCAATGGTTGCTTAAAATCACAGGCAATGGTCAATGTCTGTCAATTCCACTTTCCATG
The DNA here is from genome assembly GCA_002007465.1 of Ailurus styani. NCBI lineage: Eukaryota > Metazoa > Chordata > Mammalia > Carnivora > Ailuridae > Ailurus > Ailurus styani. The sequence goes on along the minus strand of LNAC01000695.1, from coordinate 50,586 downwards.
ACAAAAGAAAAAACATTGCTTGGGTATGTCCAATGGTTTTCAACACATAAAAGGAATTTTTTTAGCATTTCCATAAGATAAGTAGTCAGATTAGCAATAAGAATGTTCATTACTATATTTCTTTAGAATAATAAATCCTGAAAGCAATCTAAAAATTCATTAATTACTCATTAGGAATAATGTTTACTTTCTTCATACTGTTTTGACCTTCCTCAAGATTAAAATTAGCTGATTGTTTTGTGATAGAGATTTTACCAAAATTTTAATCCATAGAAGACAACTTGTATTGCTTGATTTTTCTCCAGGAGAATATATNAGAAAAATTTATATTATAAAAAATTGGGGGGGGAAGAGTAAGATTGCCTTTATTTCAGATAAGCATTATCTGGCTAACTAATTTAGTTCTTCATTTTATTTCAATAGTACCAAATTGGCCAGAAAGTAACATCCAGGGATTTAAGGAAGGAGTCACTTTCAGTGTGGAGCAGGTACATGTCTCAGAGACATTCCTGTATCACGGTTTGCCCAGAAATATTTTTCAGCAGATTTTTATTTGGGTGTTTCTCCCAAAAGTTTGAAAATTTGCATTAAATGTAAAAGACCAAATGACAAATAGCTAATTAGTACTTGATATTTTTATAACTATATTATTTCTATGTTGTAGCCTTAGCAGAAAGTTAGTATTAAAAATGAGAAAAAACAGAGTTCTTGCCCTCTTGATTTTTCTATGAAACTATTTTGGGGGCCCCTGGGTGGCTCAGTGAGTTAAAGCCTCTGCTTTCGGCTCAGGTCATGATCTCAGCGTCCTGGGATAGAGGCCCGCATCGGGCTCTCTGCTCAGCAGGGAGCCTGCGTCCTCCTCTCCCTGTTTCTCTGCCTGCCTCTCTGCCTGCCTCTCTGCCTACTTGTAATCTCTCTCTCTGTGTCAAATAAATAAATAAAAAATCTTAAAAAAAAAAAAAAAGAAACTATTTTGGAAGACTGCCAAGCATGTGTTCAACAAATGTTTTATACTGGAAATGTTTTGCCATAATCACAAACTGATTGAATAACCATGATAATTTAAGTGTTCTTTTGTTCACATGCTTCAATGTTTTGTTCATTTGCTTGAAATATGTTCTTTGCTTTTAGCTAAAATCAGGTTCATATGTATTGAAAAATAAAGAGCTGTATATTTCCATAGCCATATTCTTGTAACATGAGATCTGTAAAATATTTGAGAAATAAGTTAATAATCACTTGGCATCAAGTGAAAAGAAAACTATATATGGGATATGTTTTCATAGTAAGAGCATTTGAATTTGGTCAAATTCATGTCAAAGAAGAATTAGAATTCATTTTAACTTTGGTATGTCTAAAATATGGACAGATTATCTTAATAGGAAACATATTTTCACATTCAGAATTGCTTATTTGCAGGCACAAAGTTTCCATTTCAAAAACTATGGCCTTGTACAGCAAATCCCTCATTTATCTGAAAACCTCAACTATCCAGATCACCTTTGAGAATCAGGGAAAAAAAGTGGGGGAGGGGGGGAAGCTTGTGAACATCAAAATAGAAACCACAAATCCTCAGCACACCAGCCCTTCTCTGAGAATCTACAATAGATTAGGAATCTCAATTCAAAAAGACTCTTAAAAGTCAAGCTGAAAATAGTACAAAGCGGTGATGTTGACAGTACAATAGTCCAAGAGGAAGTTCCAAAGCTGTAAAGTAGGCATTATTAACAGAAAATTGAAGTCTAGGGCCATTGTGTGTAGGATCAACAAACTCTCTAAGGGCAGCAGTATGGATTGCAAAATATAATAATGGATATCTTTTTTAAAAAATATTTTATTTATTTAAGAGAGTGAGAGAGAGAGAGCATGAGCAGGGGGAGGGGCAGAGGGAGAAGCAGGCTCCCCACTGAGCAGGAAGCCGGAAATGGGGCTCGATCTCCGGATCCTGGGATCATGACCTGAGCTGAAGGCAGATGCCCTACCAACTGAGCCACCCAGGCGTCCCTATAATAATGGGTATCTTAATGATACTGATTATTTGCTCCCAAACGCACATCCCGCAACAGTACTCCTTGCATTGGGCCATCTGTGGCTCTCAGTCCTCCCGTGGATTGGCTGTGATGTGCCACTCGTGAAGTGTATGGACAGCAATTCCAAAGGTGTTCAGAGCAGAGAACGATCAGCCTATTATTTACCCTCCTCTGTTATCCTGGTTTTATCCTCACTGCCTGCATTTATATGAATTCATAGGATGGAAACGCCAAGAACATAATTTGCCTTACAAGTGAAAATATGGTTAAAACAATGATATATTATGGCCTGAAGCATTTTCATATTTACATCATAAGACATTTCCTAATTTTTCTTATGGAAAAAAAATCGATCAAAGAGGACATATACAGCTTGTAAATATAGCTCACAAATGTATACTGTGGTTTTACAAGTGTACTATTAGTTTCCATTAAAAGAAAGGGGATTCAGATGAGTTTGTTTTCTAATGAGCAAAAGCATAAAAAGGTCAAGAAAAAGATTCAGGGGTCCTGTCTGGACTTTGCAAAGANATCTCCGGATCCTGGGATCATGACCTGAGCTGAAGGCAGATGCCCTACCAACTGAGCCACCCAGGCGTCCCTATAATAATGGGTATCTTAATGATACTGATTATTTGCTCCCAAACGCACATCCCGCAACAGTACTCCTTGCATTGGGCCATCTGTGGCTCTCAGTCCTCCCGTGGATTGGCTGTGATGTGCCACTCATGAAGTGTATGGACAGCAATTCCAAAGGTGTTCAGAGCAGAGAACGATCAGCCTATTATTTACCCTCCTCTGTTATCCTGGTTTTATCCTCACTGCCTGCATTTATATGAATTCATAGGATGGAAACGCCAAGAACATAATTTGCCTTACAAGTGAAAATATGGTTAAAACAATGATATATTATGGCCTGGAGCATTTTCATATTTACATCATAAGACATTTCCTAATTTTTCTTATGGAAAAAAATCGATCAAAGAGGACATATACAGCTTGGAAATATAGCTCACAAATGTATACTGTGGTTTTACAAGTGTACTATTAGTTTCCATTAAAAGAAAGGGGATTCAGATGAGTTTGTTTTCTAATGAGCAAAAGCATAAAAAGGTCAAGAAAAAGATTCAGGGGTCCTGTCTGGACTTTGCAAAGAAAGCTTGCTTTCTTTGCAATTATAGAAAGTTAGAAACAAAGACTCTGAGGACCACCAGCAGCACACTTGAAAGACCTCACAGGAAGCAGGAGCCTCTCCTTGAATATGACACTTACACCTTGGGCTTTGCAGCCTTAGCCGCAGAGAGTGAAGCGGGAGCACCTGTGAGCTGGTAAAATAAAACTTTACAAAAAGGCAGCATTCATAAAGAATACTCTTTCCTTGAGGAATGTTTTAAAAGCACACTTTTTTTTTTAACAGAAGAAAGAAAGTGAAATGTTAATATCTGTGTTGGGGTTGAAATTTTATAATGGAGATGGTTAGCATTTGCTTTCTCCACTGAGGAGGGAGGGGAAGCTATGCGTTTCTTAGACAGGCTGGAAATTTATTGCCAGTGGAGCAGAAGCACTATCTTTTTTACTCTGCCTTTGTGTGGATTCCGTAACGAAGGATTAAGTGATTACGTACGATGCCCTGTCTTGCTGAGAGGTAAAGAAAATGGGACTCACATGCCTACTTTTTTACATCTAGGATCATGCTGGAGCTCATCATAGTCTTGACTGAAATCATATTATTAATTTTGTTTTGGATGAGAATACTACATTTTGAATATTGAGCCATTTTTATAGAAGGTAAGAAAAATGAGGGCAAAGAACAGCCACTCTCACGTGAGCAGACAGCAGGGCTAAATCTTACAAGCATCAGAACATGCTAGAGAAAAACTAAACAGTTATATGTTTTTCTGAATGTGCCTTCTTTCCTCTTGCTTTCCACTACTTAAGCTGTCTTTTCTGCCCAGCGGGGCATCACTGAGGCTGCCAGACACACTGAGATGACAAAGAGGTTTATAGCAAGCACTTAAACTTAACATTGAATACTGTCACTGGGGGGACATTGAGGGGGGTGGGGGAGAAGAGAGGACAGAGACAGGGAAGGACACAAAAGGATAAGTAGGCACCAGGAAAAGAATGAGAAAGTTGGTATTTCTGTGTCTTCCAAAACACAGATATTATTGGTGTTTAATATCAATCACCAGTTATCAAAAGTACTTTTAAAATTCTTGATATTTGAAAGACTAATTCCAGATTCAATAATTAACATATTTTGTAAATATTATTTATGCTGTATTTGTCAAGTGTGCTATTTCCTGCTTCAACAGTCAGGAAAATGTAAGTAAAGATTTGGGATAATTTCCTGAATTGATTTTGTTTGACTTATGTTTCTCTGAAATGATTAGCCTTCCCTGAGCACAGGTCCCAACTCCCCAAAACCCTTAGCTGGTTCATGCCTCCAGCCCCTTCAGTTCTTCCCACTTTGATGCCACTTGATCTAAGAAGCATTCCCTGAAACTCCCAAGTCCAGATTCAGACTACCAGCATGTTCCATCAGCACCCTACATTTCTCCTGTCTGATCTCTTAACACACTGTAAAAAGAATGGTCCATTCATCTATCTTGATTTTCTGCTAGACTCCAAACTCCATGAGGAAGGAAAGGGATATTTACGAGCATGGGCTCTGGAACAATAAAAACACTTTGCAGAGCATATTTGTGCCAAGTGTTAGTCTGAGCATGTTACATATGCTAATGCATCTAATCTTCCTAACACCCTAGAGGGGAATGGGGCAGAAGCAGATTAACTTTCGCTAAGTCACAAGGCCATCGAGTGGCAGATCCAGAATTTGAACTCTGGCCTTTGTTTCCAGAGACCATTCGCTTTACCATAAGACTCTGTTGCCTCTCAAATTGGAGCATCTTGGGTGCTAGAACAAAGTCAGCCACTTACTAGTCATTTCACCTAGAGTAATTTCTTACCCTGAGTGAACCTCGGTGCTTTCATCTCAAAAGTGAGAATAAATAACAGTATTTGCTTCAAGAAGTTGAAAAGATTCAATGAGCTAATGCCTCTAGAAGTCAGTAGATAATGCACTCAGCATAGTACTTAGCAAATAATAAATGCTCAATATTATTTCTCTGCTGTCCTTTTATCCTTATTCCCATTATTCTCCACTTTTTCTTCCTCCTCCTCTTCCTTTCTATTTTTCTCCCCCTTACTCTTCAGAATTGTGCCTTCAGCTCTGAGCCAATGATGGACATACAGCGGACATCAGTAAACATCTCATGAATGAAGGAATAGGGAAATGGACGAGTGAATGAATGAATGAGATCACAGGCAAAATTTCTTTGATGCCTTTCTGCATCTTCCATGTGCCTTAACCATGTATTTTCCACCTCAGCAGACTGAGAGAGAGCTGCCTGGGACACCTGCAACCCTGGACAGAGTTGGTCTGCCAGGCTCCGGTACCTCTTCTCCCTCCCAGCAGAAACTCTGCTCAAGAGCCAAACCTTTCTAGGCTAAAAACGTGTGACTAGGTTAAAAGTGAATGAGTGACCAGGCTGTCCTAGAACCACAAAGTCGGCACTCGAGGTCCATTTGCAAGAGCTTTGGAATTGCCTAAAACACCAAGAAGTACTGTTTAGCCCCAATTCTAAATTACAGTTGACCCTTGCACAACGTGGGGGTTAGGGATGCAGACCCCTCATGCGGTAGAAAATCTGTGTGTCCTTTCCGATTCCCCCCAAACTTAACTACTAATAACCTACTGTCGACTGGAGGCCTGAGAACACAAACAGTTGATTAACACCTATTTCGTATGTTGTATGTATTCATCTACTGTTTTCCTACAACGAAGTAAGCTCGAGAAAGGAAAATGTTACTGAGAAAATCCTAAGGAGCTAAAAAATGCATTTATAGTACTCTAATATATTTATTGAAAAAAAATCCATGTGTAAGTAGACCCACACAGTTCAAACCTGTGATATTCAAGTGTCAGCTATATCCAGTTTTCAAACAATCTCAAAAATATACATTAAATTGACATTATGGACCTATCAACATTTTGCTAAACTAAGCTAATAAACACCCTGCAAGGCCATTATGATGGCATTGTTATTGAATATTAATTTAAGCAATAATAGTGAAAATAGTTATGGTAATAACTGCTTAAATGTATATGAAATCTGTATTTATTTATTTATTTGGAGTTCATAGCTCCAAAATAGTGTCAACATTTGAAGCTGCCAGATTATATTGGGCTAAACTTGATTAGCCAACATTCCTTGCTGAACCCACCCACCGGTTAAACATAAGCCAGAAACCAACCCCAAGTGCAGTTCAGGCATTCCTGAATCAAATACCTTAGGGAAGAAAAATGATAAAATCTCAGGTCTTCTCATTCTTGGCAAGTACTTCTACATTTTTTCCCCAGTGTTAGATTTTAGGGAGAATTCTTACATAGGAGGAATTTCCTGTGAAGTGGGAAAGTCATGGCTGTGTGTTTTCTCCTGCTCCCAGGTCAATTCACCAAACTTGCCTCGATTCCATAATCCATGGGGATGACTCCTTTGTCTTTTGGTGTGTGCTCCTGCTTCCCCGTGTGGGTTGGAAATACGGCCGGGTGCAGAGGTGAGCGTAAACAGCGCCTACATGGTGGAGTCCGGTCAACAACTTGGGTGTTTTCAGCTGGGGTTTCGCCAGTTCTTCGTATGGTAGTTTCCTTTGTTACACTCACGCCTTTTTTTTTTTTTTGAAGATTTTATTTATTTGACAGAGAAATCACAAGTAGGCAGAGCAGCAGGCAGAGGGAGAAGCAGCTTCCCCACCGAGCGGGGAGCCCGATGTGGGGCTCGATCCTGGGGCCCTGAGATCATAACCCGAGCCTAAGGCAGAGGCTTAACCCACGGAGCCACCCAGGCACCCCATCCCACACACTCTTTTTGGTAGGGCTCTACTGTTCTTCTTTTGTGGTTGTTGAGAGTGGTTTGATTTGGGGGAAGATGCAGTTCCTGGCTTTCCCTTTTGGCGTCTTAATCCTAGAGGGCAACTAAAAAGAAATCCAAATGTGTGTGGGGATGGAGGGAATTTCAGGAGAGTCCCTGCCCAGGTTGCTTTCATTGTCCACATGGAACATTCAGAGCTGTAGGCAGAAATCCGCCCTCTGCACCAAGCCTCCAGCAGCTCTTGTCCATTGAGTTAATGAGTTCAAGGGAGTGAATGCTCTGTTTCAACTCAATTCTTTGGCATTTTGTATTTGTCTATTTCTTTCAGAAGAGTACACTTGCCTTAACCAAATTTGGCATATAACTAAAAGATTTACCTCAACTTCTAGTTTATCTTTGATTTTTTTGGCTTCATCCAGCACCTTGAATAAAACAACAGAACTTCTGGGAGAAAAAAAGAAAAAGTCACTAGGATTCAGCCTCGAACAAATCAAATTAGTGGAAATACCTGTCTTTCACCTGCAGAGGGCTTTAGGGTAAATATCTCTGATATTGTCAGGTTCTTATCTATTTACCAGACATCTATTTACCAGACATCTATTTACCAGTATCATTATCTAATGAAACTTAAGGGATTTCTAAGGATTCCACAAATAGAGAGGAATTTAAAATAGCTCTTTATAGAAAAGAAATCTTAGTTAATTAAAGACTTACATTTTAATTATTTTAATTATTTAATTATTGATGGTTCACGTCACCATGGGCCAGGCCTTTGTTAAGGTTCATAGTATATTTTAAAAATTAAGCATAGATTAAAAATAAGTTTCAATAAATTGAAAACACTTTCTCAAAAATTTACTCTGTAAAGTGTATAGTTAGAAAATACAAAATTTTTTTGTTGTTGTTTTGTTTTTTGTTTTTTTAGAGAGAGAGCATGAGAGCACATGTGTGAGCATGAGCCGGTGGGAAAGGGCAGAGGGAGAGGGAGAGAGAAAATCTTTTTTCTTTTTTTAAGGTTTTGTTTGTTTATTTGACAGATAGATGGAGAACACAAGTAGGCACAGCAGGGAGAGGGAGAGGGGGAAGCAGGCTCTTTGCTGAGCAGGAAGCCCGATGGCANGAGGGAGAGAGAAAATCTTTTTTCTTTTTTTAAGGTTTTGTTTGTTTATTTGACAGATAGATGGAGAACACAAGTAGGCACAGCAGGGAGAGGGAGAGGGGGAAGCAGGCTCTTTGCTGAGCAGGAAGCCCGATGGCAGACTCTATCCCACGACCCTGGGATCATGACCTGAGCTGAAGGCAGCCGCTTAACTCACTGAGCCACCCAAGCGGCCCAGGAGAGAGAAAATCTTAAGCAGGCTCCACACCCAGCATAGAGCCCCATGCAGGGCTCCATCTCACAACCCTGAGATCATGACCTGAGCCAAAATCGAGAGTCCAACACCAAAATCGAGAGTCCAACACTTGGCCAACTGAGCAACGCAGGCATCCCCAATACACAAAGTTATATTGTCAAGAGAACACAAGTCTCTCAGGAAAGGAGTTTCATTATGTTTTACACCTGAAACTAATACAATGTTATATGTTAATTAAGGAAGGAAGAAAAGGAAAGTTTCCTAACATTGGAGCTATATATTGTGGGGAATAAATTTATAGAATAAAACCTCTCTGTGGTATATACGTGCAAAATTTCTGTTTAGGATAGATGTTGTTTAAAGGAAGTGCTAGTGAGAATAAAAACAAAATAACTTGAAGTAAAGTTATTCAAATAATATTGCATCTATTAATGAACACATATGGAGTGTCTGAGGCTGGAAATCTGAGCTCTGCACAATATGCGAGAATAACAGATGCGGTTCCTAAGCAAGAAGAGATATGGCTGCAAAGTTCACAAAGGTCAGACCTACAGCAGAGTTTCGTTATATATAGCACAGGCTTCTAGAAGCAATCTGCCTCCCACACACACATATGTGCACAACACACGCATATACACACACTTTTTTTTCTTTTCCTTTTATGATGCTACGACATTTAGCATCAAATCTCAAATTCCTATTAATTCCTACCTGTTATCCCTCTTTTAATTCACATCCTTCCTCTTAAGGGTCTGTGTATATATTTGAATATTTTTCTATGTTCTTTTGAAATATTTTTCCAATTTTATCTACAATCTACCCCCCCAATGTGGGGCTCGAACTCACCACCCCAAGATCAAGGGTTGCAGGCTCCATGGACTGAGCCAGTCAGTCCTTTTAAATTGGAACTTGATTTATGCTATAAGTCTCTTTGCAACTTCTACTCTGGTGGTCCCAGGATCTCAGTGTGCAGGGATCATAAAAGTCATCAACCTCTGCTCTGTGTGGGATTCCTGACTTAATTTTTCCCTAAAGAAGGATGTGGAGATTTGGCTTTGTTGCCTAGAGGACTGGGAACTGCCTTCGCTGCAGGCCTGCCCGAATCACTGCTGGGAAGTCCTCACACTGGATGTCTGCCTTCCCCATTTTCATTTCTTCTCCTATTCGTCTTTTTGTGACCTCCCAAGTGACTTCCTAAGGAATAGTTTCACGGCATTTTTGACCATGCTCCTTTCTTTCCCCATCCTCCTTCCCTTCCATCCTTCACCATTCCTTAAAAAAGACTTAAAAAAACCCTAAAATTATTCCTACCAAGCACTCTTGCTAATTTGTCTAAGTGTATGGCACTTTAAGTATAGACCAACTTCCATTGATAAGTGAGCACACAGACACACACACATCACAGATAATGCACACTATACCACATGCACCACACTACACATGCCATACACACTCACAGATGTACGCACACACATACCACATACACAGCACACATATATGATAATACAGACACGTGCACTATACCATACATACACAATACACCTATATCACAACACACACACACAACACACACACAACACACACACAACACTCGCATGCAACACACATATGCCATATCACAGACACCATACACCCCCTATATGTACCACAACACACACACCACACACACACCATACACACCCACACCACACATACCACAACACATGCATGCTCACACACACATGTACCACACAAAAACACACAAACACGCACTCCATACATATACACACATATCAGTTTCCTGGGATCAAATTTTGATCCACCATCTCCTTTGTCCATGAAGAATCTGACTTTTGCACATACATCTGGTATTAGTAAAATTTGCAAAGTAATAACAAGGATGGTCAACATGCAGCATTCTGAGTCTTAAGGACCCGAGCAGAGATGAACGCCCTTAAGCTCCTAACACCAGGCCTTTGAACAAGCAGAAGGCACCCTTTGCCGTCCTCTGGAAAAGGGTTGGGGTTCACCGCTCTGATTTCTTCTGAACCCCCATCCTCACTCGCAAGAGCCGAAAAGTTAAAACAGAGGTTCACAATGGCAGCCAACTAGCTGAGTCGGGCCCTCAGATACATTTTGCATGGCCTGCCGAGGTTTAAAGATAGTTTGGGTAGTGGCCAATGTTCACCTGAATTTTTTATTTTAATATTTTATTTATATAATATGTAGTATAATGTATTGTATATTATTTAATATTTTAAATATATTATCAATGTTACCATATTACTATATATTTATTGTTATAATTATATTATTGATATTATTTAATATTATTTTATTTAATATTTTACCTGAATATCTGTGTATCTTAAGCAAGTAGAAACACTTATAACCTTCGGGCTGTAGTCCTTGGCGGCAGTCGGCAGCGCAACTCCTAGAAAACACGAGGTACAAGCTCTCTCTGTTCCTAGCGTCCTCAACGATTCACTTTCTCTTCTATCTACCCCCCAGCATCCTGTTGCCTTACCTCCTTGGCCCCTAGGGGCAAGGGAGATGTTCCTTTGATAGAGCCACTTGGAGTCTGTTTGTGAACTGATGTAGAGAAACAAATAAAACCTTAGGTGAGTCAAAAGCGGTGGTAGGTACTGATGGTAAAGATCGAGGAAGACTTTGGAAACATGGGTGACAGAATCCAAGCTTCAATCCAAGGAACTTGCTACTTACTGGGGTAAATCCCATGCAAATAATCTAGTCCCCAAGAAATGCTAATATCACGAAGATGGAAAATTGAGGACAGCGGAATGTGACTGCTGTGTGCTTCCCGAGCCCTAGTTCCTTTCCCTCCCAGGCAGTGAGCCAGACTGCCTATCTCAGCCTCACCTGCACGTGGATGTTCCACATGACCAAGAACTTGGGCAGAAGAAAGAGTGCTCCCTACAATCTTGACCCCAAAAAGCTTTCCTCATGGTCTTCCCTGCTTTCTTTTGGTCCCCAATCTCCAACCAAATGGAGAGGACATCAGGGACTTAGAAGCAGGTAGAAGATTGGAAGGAATTGGGGAACCTCCCACCCAGGCCCATCACACCCCCAGATGCCACTCCACATTGACCTGTGACTTGAGTGAGAAATAAGCATTTATATTCCACTGAGACGTTGAGGTTTGGGGGAATGTACATTACAATCGTTAGCCTGCCCCTGATTCCTATAGAAGGCTCCAGAAAGCCAACCAGGAAATGGATGGTGTAAAATGTTCCGGATGCCAATGATTGCTAATAAGCATATCTGTGCCACCAACTAGATAAGGATTCAAATAGAGGCACTTTAGTCCTTAATGGGCTAGAAGCCTGCTGCTTCCAGGTTCCAGCTCCCCGCTGAAGAGCAGATGAAAGGCTGTGGATGTATTTAGGAAATCTTTTACACAAAATTGCTCTGTGCAGCTGTGCTTTTCCTGCCCAAGTGGAGAGGAACACATAAAGGCAAAGCCCATCTGTTTGGGGATGGTTAATGTGCCTCCAGGCTCCCAGGTAACACATACCTGAAGAGGGAAGCAGAGAGAATATCAGGATGAGACTTAATTTTGCATAACAATAGTGTCTGAAACCTGTGGTCCCCTAGAGGGATACACATTCCAAGTTAGAACTCTGTTAGTTTAGGGCTGTTGAAATGATAGGAATTTTACAATTCTGATTTACATTAGCCTTCAACTAGGGATATGTTTTCCAATCGCAAGTTTTCCCTTTTCTGTCCTGTGTTGGCAACTGTAGTGAGGGTTTTTAAGGATTTAGCAATTTGTTGAGATAATTAGGAATAAAGGAAGAGATGGTATCATAACTAACTCATTACTTGGAATTTTTTTTTTAACTCCACTTGTTGCAGGTTGCATTTTTTTGTTTGTTTTGTTTTGTTTAAAGAGTTTATTTATTTATTTGCCAGAGAGTGAGAGAGAGCATGAGTGCACAAGCAGGGGAGTGGCAGGCAAAGGGAGAAGAGGCTCCCCACTGATAGGGGAGCCCAATGTGGGACTCGATCTGAACACCTTGGGATCATGACCTGAGCTGAAGGCAGATGCTCAACCGACTGAGTCACCCAGGCGTCCCTGTTGCAGGTTGTTTGTAATAGAGCATTTAATATAGAACTTTTTAACGTTAATGATCTTATTTCCCAGGGATTTTTCCAAAGTGAGAAGTTGGTCTCAAAGTGGTTGCAGCTCACAAAATGACATGACATGATAGGAAATTAGGCCCTGGAAGCAGGGTGAGTTTTGATCCTAAGAAAGGCTGAATGCATTGCAGGGTGACAACCCCAGTGTCCAATTCCATCCCAGGGCCACAATGCCATGGAGTAGTATAGACCCCAAGCTGTTCAAAGGAAGTCCCTTGGTGAAATTATTTTAATGGGTATGCTTGGCCTCTTTGAATACATTGAGGAAGATCAAAACAAAGACATATCTAAGAAAATTACTAAAAGAGGAATAGATAATCAAGGAGAAAGAAAGAGATTTTCCGTAAGGTTAGTATAATGGCTTCGTAATGGTTGCCATAATCAAACCAAATCTGGCTCTGGGCTTCCCACGGCATAAACAAAGAGCATGTGACAACTGTAAAGTCATGCTCCTAGTCTATGAGGCTGAGTCTTCACTGGCTTCAAATTCTAAAAGAAAACTTTGGATCTGGAACTTCACGTGGGCATCATTGGGGAACATGACTATCTCCTTAAAAACACACACAAAACAAAACAAAACAAAACAAAACCATTATCAAACAATATAACATAACTGTAACTTAGTGAAGGTACTTTGGACAGGGGAAATGCTGGTGATTCCACCACCTAAGACTTTTCCCAAAAGAAGTTTGCTAAAATACATGTTGAGATTATATTCACTGTTTTCTTTTATGGTATCTAAAGCAGAATTAGGCATTTAAAGGACGGCTTATTAGGATATAATATGACAGATACAATTTTAAATGACCCAAGGATGCTCATTTATGTGATACCAAGTGTTCGTGATATATACATTGTCTCTAGAGAAATGAACACAGACTCACTGACATTATATACTTCAAAGCATTTACCATTTACTTTTGCAAAATCCCACTGGATTTGGGTAACACTGTGGCAGGTAGCACTACAGTCATCTGTGACTTAGGTGTGTGTAAAGCATATGACAGGGAGCGCACAGTCCCCTGGACATAGTGAAGGAAGAGGCACTGTGGCTTTTTAGTTCAAAGGTTCAAAGACCTGTTTTCAAGCATTTAGATTTCTTAGAGGCTAAGCAGCTGTTTCCCATATGCTTGGCATAAAAAATAATAAAAATGGCTACTATTCTTTGAGCTCTTACTATGAACCAGGTACCAAGCACTTTGCACACAGCATTTCATAGGCTGCATTCAACAACCCTGTGGTTTCAATATTATTAGCATCTTTATATCAATGACAATTCTGAGGCTCAGCGTCTGGCCCAAAGTTTACAACAGCTAAGGAGCAGATGAGGAACCGGAGGTATCTCGATGTTAAATAACCAGCCCAAGGTCAATCAGATAAAGAGTGGCAGCCTTGCAACTTCAACATAGTAACACCTGAGCCCATGCTCTTAAGATCTATTTGATAGTTTCCCCAACAAAATAGTCTTGAGCCATAAGAAAATAAATGTATTTTAACATAGATGCCTATGAGCACAGTGTCCCAAAGCAGCATTCATAGTTCTGGATATGAAAAGGTTAAGGGGGAAGGAAGCAGTACCAGGAAGGATCAGAAGCCAAGCAAGGTAGGAAAATGCCAAACAGTTGTTTCCCTCCTTTATCTTCTAGCTTCCCACCAGCAGGTGGGCTAATGTTGGGGTGGGGTTTGAGGCCAGGATTCTGCTATCCTAAGAATCACACTTTTCTTTGGCCTTCCCAAGAGACTGGGATGAGCTGAATACTCCCAGCTCCTTAGTTACCGATAAACCTTCAAGTACATGTGGACTCTACATGTGGAACAATCTAGAAGATAAGTGAATGAATGTTTGAGAGCCTACAGCTTTCCCGTGTCCTCCACAAACGTAGCTTCAGATTTTTTTAAAGTAAGGTTTTTATTGTCTGCAAACAGAGACTTTCTGGTTATTGTAGGCAAAAACCAAAGCAAGGATGGATTGAAGAATGGATTGTTATCTAAAATTGAAATTTTTCTTCTTGGCTTATCTTCTATTCGCATATTTGATCATTCATTTATTTATTCATCAAGCTCTTACTGAAAACACCCAGTGTGCCCCTGAACTTGGAACAATGTTCTGAGAGAGAAGAAAAGGGAGAAGTGACAATCTGTGAAACAGATCTCTAGGGCCAGGTCCTTGACATGACCCTAAATACAGATGGGGGCAGGGAAGTGTGGTCATGAGGATATGAGATAGGGGTCGATGCTATGGAACAAACCAAATCGAGTCGGGTTATCAGTGTGCGGATCCATGGAGATTTTCTGTGGGGAAGGACCCAGTCCCAACACAATGAAGTGAGAAGATGGAGACCTAAAGACAGGGCAAATGGGGCATTTATTTGAAGAGGTGATGAGGGCAAGGTTGAAGATGGGAAGATGAGAGATGAGGCCAGGTACCAACAAACTGAAGGACAGATCAAGACCAGATTCAGAGAATATAGACCATTCCCCCTTCAATGCCTTCCTTACAGAGTGGTTTTTCTGTTTTTGTTTTTTTTTTGTTTTTTTGTTTTTGAGGCTGGAAATGTACTTCTAAAGAAGTAAACTGCTCCATGTAGGTGGAACTTGGTGACCAAAAGCACTGCATAGGGTGTGGGCTCACTGTGAGTTCTGCCTGCGGGGCTAGGGAAGCCGGTGGCACGTTCTGGTGGGGTTTCTGGTGGGCAGGTAAATATGCATATCTGGTGTTCAGGAGACACGGATGCAGAAGTCACTGAACCAGAGGCAAGTCACCTCCTACAGAATGCTGTTCTAGCATGGAGTCCAACCTGATGGCAGGCAAGCTATCCATACACCAGTGAATCTCCAGTTTAGACAGATCACTAAGTTCAAATTTCATTCCAGGATTATGATTCTGTGTTGCTGGGTTTCAGTTTCCCCTTTGGTTCCTCAAGCCATGGAAAAAGAATTGATTAAAACATTTCTTTTATACTCTTGAATTTCTCATCTGCTTTCAAAGAATTATGTACATTATTACAGAAGAAATGTCCCCTTCTAAAAATAAGGCTATAAAAATCAGATAAAGAGGGGCACCTGGGTGGCTCAGTCAGTTAAACATCTGCCTCCGACTCAGTTCATGGTTCTGGGGTCCTGCGATCGAGTCCCACATCAGGCTCCTTGCTCACCAGGGAATCTGCTTCTCCCTCTCCCTCTATTCTCTCCCTCCCTCTCTCTCTCTCTTAAGTAAGTTTTAAAAAATTCCGAATATCAGATAAAGCAAACAGTCTACATCGTGGCATCCAGGTGTTTTTGGTATTTCACCCAAACCAGGGCAAAATAAACTCACATTAAGAAATCTGACTCTTGGGGTGCCTGGGTGGCTCAGTGGATTAAAGCCTCTGCCTTCAGCTCAGGTCATGATCTCAGCGTCCTGGGATCAAGACCCGCATCGGGCTCTCTGCTCATCAGGGAGCCTGCTTCCTCCTCTCCCTGTCTCTCTGCCTGCCTCTCTGCCTACTTGTAATCTCTCTCTCTGTCAAATAAATAAATAAAATATTTTTTAAAAAAAGAGGGCGCCTGGGTGGCTCAGTGGGTTAAAGCCGCTGCCTTCGGCTCAGGTCATGATCCCAGGGTCCTGGGATCGAGGCCCACATCGGGCTCTCTGCTCAGCGGGAAGCCTGCTTCCTCCTCTCTCCTCTCTCTCTCTGCCTCTCTGCCTACTTATAATCTCTCTCTCTGTGTCAAATGAATAAATAAAAAAAAAATCATAAAAAATAAAGAAAAAAAAGAAAAAAAAAGAAATCTGACTCTTCACTCTCCTATGTTTAATACCTCTTATCATAGAAATTCCTGGTTTGGGGCGCCTGGGTGGCTCAGTGGGTTAAAGCCGCTGCCTTCGGCTCAGGTCATGATCCCAGGGTCCTGGGATCGAGGCCCACATCGGGCTCTCTGCTCGGCAGGGAGCCTGCTTCCTCCTCTCTCTCTGC